>JAPMOR010020548.1:55652-153421 GCA_026543865.1 Argiope aurantia
ACATCATTATTCTGGAAGAAAATTTCAAGTTTTGATACGAAACCAAACCATATTTTTGAACCAGTTGAAACATGAAATATATTCTATGTTAAAAGACCCAAAATTCTCGATTGACAACAGATATAAAATATCTTTTAGAAATGTTTCAACAAAATTGCCTAACTATTCTTGGCCTTGATAGAATATTTCTCAAGAGAGAAAATGGTGGTGCAAAAAAGAATAAGTAACTAGTAATCCAGTTACATAATTACTGTTTTAGAAAATTTCCTGATACAAAAGTGAACCACCTTGCAAGATCTTCTTAAGCATCGCTTTTTGCGAGTCCGTTCACCCTGGTGCTTGTAGCTGAGTGTGAGAACAGGCGTTTTAATTGTGCTCGTTACAAAGAGGGCTGGTAGGGAAAAGAAGCCACGGTCTGATGGTGGCAGACATTCGAATTCATCAGTAACGAACGGCTGACGGAGGAAATGCCCCTTATTGCAGAAAGCAACCCTAGTCCTCTGTGACGATCCCCTCTTGCTCCAAGAGACTCCATCAAGTTTGAAAATGCAGATGCTCTCAACTAACTTATAGAAATAATCTTAAAATGCAATCATAGTAAAATTGGGGTTGATCAAGTTATTTAAATATTATTCAGAATGCAGACTATCGTAGAAATCATATATATTACAAAGTTATGTAAAAATCAGCAGGAGTGGTTCCCCCCCCCAGAACTTTCTCGCATACTCTCTAATAAACTTATCATGCCAGAGAACATCTCACATTGACAGAGGCGTACAATGGTTACGAAATGGTACAATGGTCCTTTGGCGTGAACTTTTCACATGAATTTAGCATTTTTACTGAATTCATCGTGTCATCTTTGGCGAGTTTTTTGACGATTAATCCCTGGCATTTGGTTAATAGTATACAAAAATCGAATTTTTGTATTAGAACACGTTTTTCTCAACTGATTGAAAGAAAACAATTGACAAAAAACTGCACTTCTAATCAGAATATTCTATTAGAATGCAGTCATACATATTCTTGGGTTTAGTTAGTTATTTAAAATACAAAGTATCGGAGAAATATTATACGTTAAGAAGTTATCTAAAAACCAGCAGGAGTGGTCTCCCGAAAGCTTTCTCGCATATTCTCTAATAAACGTGTCATGCCAGAAAAAAACTCACATGGCACTGGTGTGCAATAGTTACGAAATATTAAAATTTGGCGTTAATTTGGCATTTTTACTAAATCTATCGTAACGTTCTTGGCGAGTTATTTGACGACTAATTACTGGCATGCGGTTTATAATATCCGAAAATCGAATTTGTGTTTTAGACGCGTTTTTATCAACCAATTGAAACAAAAATTTGATACAAAATTGCACTTCTAATCATAAAATCCCATATCAAATTTGATATAGTTAAGTCACTGCGTTTTCGAGCTATCGGGTTTACATGTTTCTGAAAGTACATACCAGCACACAATCAACCCGTAGTTGGATTTGGCTCAAAATTAGACAGGTGTCTATACTATAGATGTTAAATCTGTGCACCAAATCTTATCTATCTAGCTCTCTTCGTTTTGTAATTATCGTGTTAACTTACATTCAAACAGCCGGATAAACCGACTTTCTCTCAATAAATTCTACTCAAAATGTGATAGAAATCTGCAAATATGATGTAAAGACCGTATGCCAAATTTCAGTCGTCTAACTGAAAACATTTTTGAATTATCTTTTTCAGACAGACGGGCATTTTCTAAAAATGTGTTTTTCGAACTCATGGAGGTCTAAAACAAGACGATAAGTCAAAATCTAGAGCTCGAATCCTTTCTCTATAATTTGTATACTATAATATACTTTCTCTATACTACATATACGAGAAAGTAAAATATTACTTAATATTGATTAAATATATCTGATAACAAAAACAGATTGATTTTAAACTATCTTTGCCATTTTTTTTCAATATTTCTGGAAATGGTAAGAATGGGGGAGGGGCTGCAGGCGACTGTTGAGGGATTATCTAAGGATGATGAATTTTCATGTTTGGGAAATGTGTACAATGGTTTGGTCTGTCATCCTGTCATACACCCACCCCCTAGAGAATGAGCAGTAGAGTGCTGTTTTTGAGATTTTTCTTGGAATAATCAACACGTTGGGAGAGGGGGGGGGAATGAGACAGGCGTTCGTTCATGACATGTCTCTGAATGCTACTATGAATTATGAATCTACTTTCATATGAATTAAAAATTGGCAAAATAGGATCTGTAGTTGGTGTGGAAAATAGGCTCTTTGATTTTGACAATTATTTAAAATATATAGGTAACAAAAGTTACTTTAATATTAATTTAAAACTACATAAATACTAAATTTCATAAATTAATTTAGAACCTTTTAATTTTATAACCTGATATACCGAAACACTTTATATCTATTAAAACAATCTTACTAAAAATTACTTCCATGGCAACCACGATAATTTTGTTAAATGAGCAGCTGTAGCAATCGGTTCTCCCGATGACCTATAAGAAACATAATCTCAATGTTTTCTCGGCCCCCACAAAACTTGGGATTTCTCCGCAACTTTCGCCGGCATCGCTGCAGCCACGCTCATTTCTTCCCTATCTCGTCTATTCGACAGGTAGACTCGGTGAAGGGGGAGGAGGTAACCAGTTGAGGCAGAGGAAGGGACTGCTTTTTGCAGTTTTCCGCTAGGTGCCACGTCGGTTTGGAAAACTTTCCGTAAGCCAATCAGAAGACCGCTCCCGGGTTGGAAAAGTTTTCACTCTTTCGTCGTGGGGATTTTATTCCGAGTTGTGGGGAATTTTCTCTTATAAAGGCTCTGTTATTATTTTGTGTTGCGATGCATTTACTTCTGAGTTTCCACTTTTGATTTGAGTATTTTGGGTTAAAAACTTTTTTTTTATCTCAATTAAGGGGCCTAAAAATATATTTTTCAAATTTGTAAGAGTATAGGAATTGCGTTTCAGCGCTTTTACTAAAGTACTGATACACTTAGTATTAACACTTTCAACAATAAATTTTAATCAATTCAAATGTATCCAAAAATGATTTATTAATTAAAATTTTAAAACTAGGTTTACCATGATTAGGCATAGACCAAATTCTACCAAACGGATCAAAATGGCTCCTTTTGGTATTCAATTAGAAAAAAAATATATAAATTGGCCTACCTATTATGAAGTTAAAATAGAAAAACTTTTCAATTATATATTTCCAATACATTTGTTGAAGTGTGGTGTGATGAAAAGGCTGTTCATCTGTGTTTATTTACTAAAAAAAGTGTTTATTTTCTAATCTAGGTTTTCAAGGCCATCTATTCTTCTACCATTATCTTCTAGCAAAACATTAACTTACACGACTTCTTACTAACAACTTATAACATTTTCTGTCTGACTGCCTTTTGGTTTTTGTCTTGCTTCTTATATAGACACATTTTAACTTATTTTTATATTTATACCTATATCTATTTGCGTCCCTATCAAGCTGTTGCATATTTAAATATAAATGTATGTATTCTCAACTATATTTATTCGAATGGTCAAAATGACCCTTCGGTAAAAGAAGATATACTATATACATTTCTCCGAAACTAAAAAAAGAAAACGATAATATTTGCGATTATATGTCTTATAAATGTAAGCAAAAATTAATTAAAATATTCTCATAAAATACGGAAATAATTTTCTTGAAGAAAATTAACGAAAAGTCTTCTCCAAAGAGTTTACCAGGGAACACCTGGTTTACCAACGGTCAAAATAACCCCTTGGTAAACCTAGTGTTAGTTTGTAATGTTCATTAATTTTTTTATTTTTATTTCTCATTTTTTTATTAATTAAATTAAAATATGAATTTAATTATTTCTATTTCTAATTTTTTATTAATCAAATTAAAATATGAATTTTAATTTAAAAAAGCTGTGATTATAATTAAAATAATCATATTTATTTGAGTTCATTTGTTATTCTTTGGGTGAAATTAATGCTTCCAATAAATCTCTTTATCTGGAATCTTTGAATCGTGTTCTCAGAGTTGACACATTTTCAAGGAAACATGGATTTTAGCATTTTTCAGAATTGCATTTTATCATTCTAGATATCAATTAATTTTCTTTTATTTAATAATCCTATAAGATTATTAACATCTCAATCCCTTTTACGATCTTTGGTGGGATTTTTTTTATTTTTTTTATTATTCATTTTATTATAGCTTGCTCCATTTCTAAGTGTTTATATTTATCATAATTCATTATTTTATGAAGTTGGTTTATTTTTCTCCCAAGCCTGTGTTATAAACGTGCCCTATGTTAGTTACACTAGATTAAGTGCAGTAAATCACAATAGTGACAAAACACTCGTACACAAGTAAAAATATAATATAATTTCAGTGGACAGAATAGCAAGGTGCATGTAAGTTTATATAGTAATAAAGAAAAGGGCCTTCTTAGCACTTTCGCGCACACTCTGTAATAAAATTTATATCGCCCTCCAACCACTAAAATTTTGGAGATTGAATAAGGCAGGGAAAGCCACGAATGCTCAGGTTTTTATTTTCAGAGTTTTGTGTGTTTCACAATATAGTAAAGAATAACAGCATTCGCATATTAATTGTATAAAAATGGCCAATCATATTATGGAAATTTCAATTTTTGGCATGAATGTAACTTTTTACCTCATTTAATGTGCGATGTTTAGAAGAGTTTTTTTTTGGGGGGTGGGGTGGGGGGAGTCGGAGCAATTAATCACTGATATGCCGTTAAAACAGAAGTTACAAAAAATCGAATTAGTATTTTTTTTCTCGATAGATTGAAACAAAAATTTGAAAGAGAATCATACATTTTGTAGTTATCGTGTTCACATACACTCGGACAATCGGACAGAGAGACTTCCTCTGATTTGATTTCGTTCAAAATTTAACAGATATCAACAAATTTGGTGTTAAGACCGTATATAGAAATTCGTCCGTTTCCGTGTTCAGGACGTTTTTGAGTTATTTTGTTCATAATATTAAAACACAATATTTAAAATATGTTTTTTGTAGGAATTGCTAGGGAAACTTCAAAAGTCGATTTGAATTTCTTGACGATTACATTCGCAAAAAATGTCCTTAAGTCATCACGATGCTCCGACGTATCCGAGAAATAAAACTGTGTTAAGCTTATTTGTAAGCTACATATTATTTGTAAATTGTGTGATGCAAAAAGAATAAGTCAAATATCGTTCAAAACAGCAGACTGCTGAAAAAATAGAGGTATTAAATATGATAAATAGTTAATTACTTTTTTATATTAGGTGCCCATTAAGAAAAGTATTTCGGAAATTTTAATTAGAATATTAAAAATTAATCGAAATATTAACGAAGATTTTTTCAATGTTAACTTTTTCTCAATTTTGAATGACTTTGAAATAAACAGCTTTTCATTCATAATAATTTTATTTATCTGTAATTTTCCCTTTAATTTTAATAATTTTTCTAAAAAAATTAAATATTATTTTACAGCATTAATTTTTAATATTTGAATAACTATATTTATACTTACACCAATTGTGTGTTATGATATTCAGACCGTTTTTTGTGCAGGTTATGGGTACTATATAACTCAAAGAATTTTTTAAAAATAATATTAGGTCATTCAAACCTGAAACATTATCATGATAGAATATTTAAACTAGAAATGTCATTAAAATTTTTTATCAGTTTAAAATCGAATGAATCTCAATTAAATGGCCTTTTAGAATTTTACATTAAAAAAAAAGGAAATAAATTATTTTTAAAAAAAAACTTAAATCCTGTAGTCAGAAATGCCGTTGAGTGATAATGTTTTTAATGTTTTATGTCCATCTTTATTTTACTTTAAAAATTACTATTTTTAAAGCAACGATAAGCATGGACATGACATTATTTATTTAATATCATCGCAAAACAATTAGTGAAAAAATTCTGTTTTAAAATAAAAATGTTTTGAAAGCTGTATTAAAAATCAGGAAAAATAGTACGGAAATCAAATAGGTATCATCCAAAATCTTTTTTTAATTTAGAGAGACTAATAATTTTGGGTTAACTAAGTTTCCAAGTTATTGAAGAAAACATTAACATTATGATAAATTTTTAGTAAATAATCTTATTAAAATCTTTCAAAAATCTTTTTTGGTGTATCCTTTTTTCTAGCAAATAATTGCATCTAAATTTCTTATTTCTAAATCTAACGGCTTGTTCCTAGCAGGCTAAAATTTATATTTACCTTTTGTGATATATATTGTCAGAAAATATGCTTAAAATATTTTTTTAATTAGTTGAAAATGCAAACTTAAAAAATCTATATAATTAAAAAGATAATTTTTTTAAAAATTTTAAGTTGATATAAAAATTATTTTTGCACTGTAATATTTTTGGAAGTTATTGCCGGAAAACGTCAAAATTTTATTTAATTTTTAATTAATTAAATTTCTAATTAAAAAATTTTTAAATGTCTCTCTGGTGTACATTTTTCCACCTTCCGAAGTATCTATACATTACTCTGTAGCTCCAAGTCAAAAGCCTGGCCTATAAGCTCCCGCACACAAATAAGCATATTCATCTTTATTATAATTATCAAAGTTTGGAACTTAAAAATATTTTCTTGAAGAAGGCATAAAAAGAATAAGTTGCATAAAATATTGAATTTTAAATGATGGCGAGAATTATTCCCAGCGAACCAGAGAGTCGTCAAAAGCAGCTAGTGTATAAAAAAAAAGGAAATTTTATTTTTAATTGATATAAAATAAAATTTTGTTGCAATTTGTTAATATCCTAAAGTACAGATTAAAAACTGCTTTTAATATCAAGTATCAAAACCATTTGCATTGCCTACTTTCATAAAATCTTCCCTCAATAATAGAATATTGCTCTGTACAACTTTAAATGCATTGTTAACTTTAATATCTTTAAATGGAATGGTAATTTTAAATAAATTTTGTCATTGTTTGCCATCTTTTAATTCCTCCCATTAGTACAAAAGAATAATTCAAAGAAGGTTTATTTATAAAATATCTGCAACAAATATTTCATTTATATCCAAATATATATTTTTTTTCATCCGGAAATACACTAATAATGGAAAAAACCAAATAGTAGATGGTAATTTGATATTGTCTAAAAAAATTTTAGTTTACAAGATACAACTTCAATTCAATATTTTGCTTCTCAACATTTTATCAGGGAATTCGCAGCATTTTGATATTTTGAAATTTAAGGTGAAACGTGTATAATATAGTGACTAATATTTTAATACCAACAGTAATCCATGAAAACTGATGTTAGTGCAAGTTGAAACACAAATTCTAAAGTCACTATTGCTACTTTAAATTCTACAATTTTTGCTGTTTTATTAAAATCGTTGTAAGTGAATATGAAAATCTGACAAGAAGTGAATTCCAAATATTCATTGATTAAAATATCGGCTTTGATATAGGATAGACGGGAAAAAAAATCTCACAAAAATTTCTACAAAACGCCTAACTCATACTTCAGAAATAACTTACTGCTATAAAATAAGATAATCAACCAATGAAGTCTGAAATAGAACATGAACCAAAACTCAGACTTTAATTTTACACAAAGTTAAATCTTCTAATTATATTCGATGGGAAATTCTATCCAAGAGAAATTTCATTTGCATAAGATAAGCCGCACTTCTTTGAATTTTCACAAAAATCTGAAGTAAATAGATCTATCAGATAAAAACGATCTTAAAATGATGTAATCATTAGTAGAATAATAATCGGTTTAGAATGAAAATTCTTCTTTCTGAGTCATTTTTATCGGGATTATTACAATTTTTCCCTTTCGTTTTGTATTGCTTATACATGTTTAATGTGATACTTGAATTTGAATTGCAAAACACAAAAGAATAAATAAAAATTTATCATTTCTCTGATTCATTTAACCTCATCTAACTTTTTTTCTTTATCTTCATATTTTTTTTTTTTTTTTTCTGAATACGAAGTAAGTGTTAAGAAAATTTTGTAATTTTTGTTTTAAATCTTGAAATGCGATTTTGGCAAAATTTCGATGTTATAGACAATTTTAAAACGGGGGGGAGGAGTTTGAACTACGTCTCTGCATTTGTCTATTTGTATGTTAATAGTGAATTTTCAGAAATTCCAAGAGATAATTAGATAGGATTTAGTATATGACTCTTAAAGAAAAATCACGAATCTATATTAAAGTTGTAAATGATTAATTAATGGGATCAAATATATTTTTGAATATGTATTCAAATTTCCTTAATATGCATAAAAGCACACGAAAATGATTCAAATTTACATTTATATATGTATTTAAATATTGCACTCATCTAATTAATTCGGAATAAATTATAATTAGTTGTACAAATGACTAGATATGAATCGATTTTTTTTTTTAACTTTCTTGTAATAAGAAATTTAATAATCAAATTATTATCATTAATTAGATATTTTTTTTAGATGAAATGAATGTTTCTATGTTATCGTCTGATAACACGAAGAAGAAAAAACCAATATCAATCAAAAAGTAATTTTAAATATTTTCTGAGAATATTTATTTATATAACTCGAGAAAATTTAGCTGCTTTGCTTAATCCACGAGTTTTCATTCTACAAAATGAACTGGATTCTTTCAAGGAATTATTATTTATGACAATCAAAAACTTTAGATTGAATCTTGTGAGTTTTTTTTAACCAATTTTATTCTAACAGATACAATTAAGTATATTTCTAAATTTCACTTTGAAAGTAATAACAAAATATCCTTTTTTTAAAAAAAATTGCATGGTAAGTTTCCTCCAACTAGAAAAATAATTTTTTTCATCTAAAATAAATCACTACCTTCTTTTCCAAAAATTGATGTGATTTGTAAAAAAAAGAAAGAAAAAAGAAAAAAAAAATATTTTTGAGCCCAACAAAAAGAAATTATGAAATACCTTAATTAAGAACCAAAAAAATCAAGAATTTAAATATTATTTTTGGTTTGTAACTATATACATGCTTATTCATATATTTAAACAGCATGTTCCGGAACATTACAATAATGTTCTTTTGTCAACCATTTTTATATTTTCAAATATTTTTCTAAATATATGTGAAATAATAATAAAAGAGAACACATTTCTTTTAAGATTGATAAGTGTTTTTTTAACAAATTGAATCAAGGTTTATTTTATCAGAGATATTTATCTTGGGGGGGGGGAGCTTTCGGTTCAAAGATTTTCAATTAAAAACATCGAAATGGGAAAAAATGTAGCCAAAATATTAATGTCAAAAGTTTTAATTAATAATCAAAGGTTATAAAATCATATTTTATGTCAACATTTAATTGACATGATCCGAATCATTTGAAAAAATATTTTGCTTTCAAACTAAATTGTAATCCCAATAAATAAAGAATTCCAATATTATAATAAGAGAATAGAGCAATAAGCAACTCTAGCACGTCTATTATACAGATACCGAATCGAAACCTCATTCTTATCAGCATCTCGCTATTATTTGACAAATTTCTGCTTTTATCGAAATCGCAAAATATGTTTTTTATTCGTTTGGTAGCAAAAGAACTATTGCGCGCTTCTGCCAGAGCAACTCGTCCGAAAATTCTCCCGCACGAGGAAACTGGCCTAAGATCTTGTGCAACAGGTTCCTAGGCTACCTGTACGGAAACGAGGGACAAAAATCAAAAAACAAAAAGACACGTAGGGAATAAACTCCTCTTACCTGTTGGATAGCGGCGACAACAGCAACCGAGCGATCAGTGCTCAGGTTGAGGTATAGGTTGATGGTGTGTGTGTGTTGTGGTATTGGTTTGGTCGCAGTTTTTTAGTGTTATTTATTTTTACTTTTACCTTTCTCCCTCTCTCCCTGGCATTCTGGCGGTCCCCGGGTAACAAGCACCAGGGTGAAGGTGTTAATCACATTTTAATTTCGTTTTCGTATTTATTTTTTAAAACTATAATAAACAAACTCTTCTGGTGATGGCAAAGTATCTGGTTGCTATCTATACTGTGACTGCTGGGCTACACGAAGAGCTTGGATGTGACGAACAAGAAATCGTCCTCTTCTCTTGGGTGGTGGTAGACCTCACTAACACAAAGGTAAGAAATATATTCTATTTACATAAAATTTACATCTGCGCAATACCCTTTACAGCGCGGCATGTAAACATATGGAATGGTTGACGTAAAACGAACACTTCTTTTCCATGCTGGTAAAATTGAAATAAAGAATTTTCATCCAAAACGACAATTAAAAATTTTTAAATATCACATTCTAATAATATTCTCTGATTTTTTAAAAGAATACAAAATATATAGCAATGAAGCTTACATTTGCTGTTCATGCAACTTTCTGTCATAAATTTAAAATTGTTTTTCATGGCAATATATCCGAAATGTCTGCTTATTATTATCATTTTTGTATTTTGTATATCGGGAATTTTGTTAAAACATAATGCTCTATTGTAGCTTCTTTTTAGAAATTTAATGAACTCTTTTAACATTTTGTTAAAAGGATAAAATATATAGCAGTGACATAGGATGTTCGATGCTGAAAGGCATCTACATTTTAGTGATCATAAATTGTTTTCGTGTATTCAGATTAACATACATTAAACGAAATATTATTATGTTTATATTATTGCTTCTTTAGAGGCATGCACTTATAAGCTTAATTAATTTCTTTTATTATTACCTTATAATCTAAATTTGAATTATTTGAAATAAAAATTTGGGGAGAAAATGGCTTTTGCTATTTTTTTTTTAAACTACTGAAAATTATTTTATTTTTCATTCAAAATCTCTGATACGTGAAATATTCAAGGAACAAATATTTATTTAAGAAAATGAGAGAAGAAAATGAGTTTTCAAAAGTTGTTCTAAGGAACTAAGCAATTTCTCATTTTTTCCAAATTTCAGTGATTTCTAAATAAGACAATAAGTGACCACAGAAAGTTTCTAATTAGTAAGAAAATATTCAAATAGTTCATCTTTCCCATGCACTTGACAAATAAATTTTGAAAAAAAAAATGCATGCAAACTCTTTTCTGTATTTATTTGGGATTTAATAAATTTTTAATAAATTCCTCTGTGTTCTAGAAAAATTAACTGTCTTTTAAAAGGAACTCATAGAAATTCACGTACCACTTTTTGGAATTCGGGTACTACCAACACTTTTCTAAGATTTTTAGAATTATAAAGTATAAGCAAATGATCACAAAATGTTCAAATGCCACAACGTTCTTTGGGAAAACAAACATAACAAAGAACATGGAATGGTAAGTCTATTAATAGCTGTTTATAATTCTTTTAAAAACGATTTAAGTGCTAGGTACCGTTTAATTAATTACCTTGGTTATATAACAGAAATTATTTTTCCTAAAATATTCGTCGCAGTAATGATTTCCATCATATAATTTCCTATGATTTTATGTAATAAAAGTTAGGAAATTCTATGAAAACTATTGTCATGCATGCTTAAATTAAAATGGAAAATAAAAGTAGTAATATTTATTGAAAATAATGATAATACTTTAGAGCTTTTAATTGTTTTAATCACAATAAAATTTATTCAAAGTTATGAATTGGATTAATGTTTTTAGCAAACAAACAAAAAATTTTAGAACTTTCTACTACAAGTAGAGATTACTATTTTTCGCCGAAATTCGGAAATTTTTTGACTTTAAAATAATGCTCTTATTTTACAAAGAGAAATTCATAAACCTCCATCATTATTTTCCCATGATGCTTTATTCGTATTATAAGAAAATGACTCAAGAAAAAAGTCAAAAATATATATATATATAACATTGCATGAGTTTTAATATGAAATTTCACGGATTATTGATTATTAGAAAAAAATTAGCCTTGAATTGCATTATAAAATCAGTGAAACTTTTCTGAATTATTAAATGAAATATTTATTTCAGAATTAAAAAAAAAATCATCACCTTCAGAGCATTCATTAAGAACTATTAATCCTTAACATTTTAAATCCCTCCTATTATTGTCATACTTGAGTGCGTATAAATGTCCTTCAAAATTCCTATAATAAGAAATTATATCATTGATAAATGCACATGGTATTTATTTTTAATTTTAAAAAATAGAAAAAAATTAATAATTCCTTATAAAGGAATCCGCAAATATATGAAAAATAAAATCTGGAAAATTAACTATTTGAAGTTCTTGATGTGTTTGTCTATAGCAAACCTTATAAGATCTGATGCAATATTTTCTTAGGAAAGAATATCAGAGCGATCACTCCCTACGATTTAACTATCTCTAATCGAGCATGACAGTTGTTTACCTATAAGCTGAAAAGGTCCGCAGGGGGTTTGGAAGACTAACTCAGTAACATTCTTTCATCCCTTTAATCTTTCTAACACCCTGAAACCATCATTCGCAGAACATTGACATGTGCTACCTTTCCATTGATAGCGTTATCTATAATTTAAGCTTCAATCCAAAGTAGTTTCCAGTAAAAGTTGGGTTATGTGAAATGTCTAAATATTTAAAGAGCATTTCTATGACGCATGATTTTATTTTTCTTGCCGAATCATTTTTACTGCCAAATTTTCAAAATCTGCTTCAAAAAAAAAAAAAAAAGATTTCTATCTGTAAGTAAGGATTATATTTCGACGAAGAATTCACTAATTGCTGTTTCTTTATTAGTTAAAAATAAATCTTACTATTAAAATAAACTTTACTATTAAAACTAATAAAAAAACCTGGAATATAATGTCAGTTTTACTATTACAGAAAAAATTATAATCTGATTTTAGTTTCAAGTTCTTAATCAATCTCTAAGTTTATTACCTTACATTTAGCAAACATATAATTTTGTGTTATAATCAGCAGCTTAATAAAAAAAAACTGAAATGTTATTAACAATATTTTAAGGCTTAATTTAATTGTAGACTTGAATTTATTTTATTTTAATGATAATGCAGAAAATATCCTTTCTTTCCAAGTTTATAAAATCTTTTGCTCTGTACCATCAGCCTGTAGAAATCCCTTTCGATAACATGATAATAAATTCATATGCAGCTTCACAGAATTTAGGTTTTTTTAAATTGATAATGTAGAAAATATTTTTTCCGAGTTTATAAAACCTTTAGTTTGAAATCTTTTGCTCTGTATCATCAGCATTTAGAATATCAATTCCGATACCATGATAACAAATTCATATGCAACTTCACAGAATTTAGGTTTTTTAAAATTGATAATGTAGAAAATATTTTTTCCGAGTTTATAAAACCTTTAATTTGAAATCTTTTGCTCTGTATCATCAGCATTTAGAATATCAATTCCGATACCATGATAACAAATTCATATGCAGCTTCACAGAATTTAGTTTAATTTTTTTTTTTGTTGTTTTATTAATAATGTAGAAAATATTTTTTTTTCTGAATATATAGAATCTTTAATCTGAAATCCTTTGCTCTGAATCATCAGTCTGTGGAATATCAGTTCCGATACGTGTTAATAAATTCACCTGAAACTTCACAGAGTTTTATTTAATTTATTTTGTTTCATTTTGTTTTATTGATAATGTAGAAACTATCTTTTCTTTCCGAAGCCTTTCTTAAGTCAAAAAACTGTTTTCAAAAGATTTGCCTTTGATGATCTTTTCTGATAACATTTGTATATTTGAAAACAACCAATTGTAAAACATGACGTTAGACTTTTCTTTTAGAATGAATTCGTGACAATCTTCCATTTCTTAGCAGTCTCTGTTGCCTTTCGGTGATATAAAGATAAGTTTTCAAAGTACGTCTCAGGAATTTATAACCAGTAATAAATTATTAAAGAAATATGTATCTTGTGTAACTTTTTCCATGCTGTGATATGAAGTCTCACTTTTTTCAATTTCACTTTCACTCACTTTCATCGAAAGAAATTCTATGTAGTAGAACTTATAAAGAATAGTTTTGTGGTTTAACGGCCCTATCTTTGTCTTTTGAATTTGAAAACCAAACAGGAAATGTTCTTCAGACTAGAATTAGCCGTACAGAATGCAGGTGCCTATTTTTTTTAAAATTTATCTTCGGAAATAAAGATTTAATACATTTTGTCTGTATATTTGAAAACAAAAATGAATGAAGATATTATTTTATTGATGAAACTGAAGCTATTACTAAAATCTATCTGATTTTTACGTAGTTTCAAAATTAAAATTATGCATTTGTAGTCTACAAACTACTTACTTTTCTCAAACAAAGGGTAGTAAAAATTGATTTCATGTCTTGTATGTACATTTCTGTTATATTATTTCTCTCTCGATTTAATATACATTTCAAATAAATGAAAAAAAAAGATCTTTTTAGTGATTATAATTACGTATTCAAGGTAAAAATGTCAAAATGAATGTAAAATTATTATCAAATATTTGTTTCAGTATTCAAATTTGCACATTATTTAAAATTATTTCATTTTATTTCCCCAACTGCATACTTCCTTCATGAATTTATCAGCTGGAAAAGTCTGTTTACTTTTTATCTAAATTTACTCAATTAAAAAAAAACTTTTTTTTCTATATTCTATTTAAGGTGCTGTGTGTTTCTTGACCATTCCATTTTTATATGCTGAGAGATTATATAATCGATGAACTTAGCACGACTGGAATATTGAACTGTAAATATCGAATACAAAGATTATAATTTTTATTTTATTTTATGTATCATAATGTCAGCAGATATGAATGATTAGTATTGAAAATTAATGGCTCAAAAGCCATATGAGACATTCTTTGGCAATTGTAATTGGATCAGATTTTGCTAGTTAGTAGAAATACATTTTAATGAAGTTTAACACTATGAATCCATGAATGTCAATAAATTTTCGGACTTTTAATTCTGAGAACGTTTTCTGAAGATGCGATGATGCAAAAAAATTAATATAAAATAACAGTCAACACTTATCTAAGTACCTATTTTAATATAATTTTATAATTACTTTAAACATCATTCTTTATCCAGCATGTAAATCCCTCCAGACATCAACTCCGTTTTGCGGGAGTCTTTATAGCAATGGGAATTTCGATTTGCGGTAACGCCCCCCCCCAAAAAAGTAAGCATTAGGTTATTTTTCAAAGGCCATTCAATTGTGACAAGGGTCACCCCTTTTGGACCTATTGTATCCTAGAAATGCAACATTTCCCTATTCCTTCTTATGTTATTTGAAAGGATTCTGTGCGCTTTAAGCAGAATGAACTTAAGATCTGGAACATAATGGCGTCTTTTTCATGTCCATATACTGTTGGATGTATAAAATTGGAATACGAATCCACGAAATAAAAATTCCTGGCAAATTATGCATGACTGTAGGTTTCCAAATAATAATTATTGTAATAAAAAGCAGAGCTGTGTACCAGATTTATAAAACAACAGAAATAAAATATTTCGTTTAACAAACCTCAGAAAATTGTTGTTCCGAATGCGATTGCATTTCTAATCCTGTTAATATTGCTTTTTAACAAACAATAATTTTATTTCATACTTTTAATATTAATAAAAATAAAAATTATTATGCTTATAAGGATTTGTTACAATAGCACATTTTCTAAACAACTGAAATGAATTCAATTAAACTTTCCACTAATTACTTAAAACAAGAAAGAAAATACTGTTAACTTTCCCTGGCATAGAATATTCAATTAATTAAAAATTTAAAAAAGTTTTTATAATTTTCCGCATTGAGTTCAACGCAAATTATTCTATAAAAACATTTTTATACAATTTTTAAATTTAAAAGTTTTATCTTTTCAACAATACTAATTTCATTTCTGTGACATTTTTTTTTCTTGAATTTTTCCTTTTTTTCAAAATGTTTTAAATAATTGAATAGATTGCAGACGAATTTTGCAATGAAGAAGTTTATAGATACTCGTTGCTAGGCAACGATAAGGTTTTAAATTATTTATTTCTGTTTCTATTTTATTTTTTCCAATATTTTTGGCAATGATTTGTAAAAGAATTATAAAGCGTATTGAATAAGATTTAATAAAAACTACTGCGGTGGAAATCTCCTCCACCTCTTACTTATTATTCATGCTTATTCAACAAATTAATAAGTTATATTGCAGTCTAAAAGGATAAAACATGAAAGCTTAATCCAAAGGAACGCCAAATATATCAGCTAATGAAAGATGTAAGTGTCTGTATGTGTAACACTAAAAGCAAAAAGGTATGATTACTGTTCTTATTATCTTCGTTAAATATATGCTTTCATTTGCCTTTTGCGTAAAACTCGTTCCACCGATACTCAACAAACTAGTCGCATTCATTTAATTTTGAAATCCATTGAGAAGAAAAAAGAACTTATTGTACAGTCTCTTAAAACATCGAGACAACATACACGTTAATATTTGTTTTGTGAATGTGAAGTCAAGGGAATTGAATTAATATTCTTTCACAATTAGATCTATTGCGTTTTCCTAAAAAGATACTAGTCAATAACAGCGTGATAATTTTTGCTAATCGACTTGAGAATTTTTTTTTTCTTATTCTTCTTTCTCTTTCTAAATTTATGACCCACTTATAAATATATATTCATTATTTATATTGGATTATTATATTTCTTTATGTGTGTTGATTCGGATCACAAATTTTCCATATCGACACTGCATGAAATTAAAAACCATCGGGAGCGTTCTTTCCAAGATTTTCTAGCATACTCTCTAATAAATTTGTCGTGCTAGAGAACGCCCTACATGGCACTGGCGTACAATAGTTACGAAATATTAACTTTCGGCGACAATTTGGCATTTTTACGGAATATATCGTATCGTCCTTGGATAGTTATTTTGCTATTAATCCCTGGCATGTGTTAACAGTATCTAAAATCGAGATTATGTTTTAAACACGATTTTTTTCAATCGAATGGAGCCAAAATTTGACACAAAATTATATTAGCCACAAAATTCCATACCAATTTCATATATTTAAGTTAATGCGTTTTTGAATTATAGCGTTTATATTTTTCTGGAAGTACAGACCGATGGACATTGAACTCATAATTGGTTTTGGCTCAAAATTTGACAGGTGTCTACATCGTAGAAATTAAATCTGTGTATCAATATTATCTATCTAGCTGTTTTAGTCTTGTTATTATTATGGTAAATTACACTCGAATAGAGGACAGATGGCCATCTTCTGAATAGATTTTACTCAAAACTTGATAGAAATCTGCAAATTTGCTTTAAAGACCGTATACTATATATATATATATTATGGTACTTGGGTGTGTGATGCATTAGAAGCTATTGGAATCTGTCCAATAAAACGCAAATGAAGTCAAATTTCTCTACGTATTTTTTAAAAAAAATTGTTTCTCAAATACAATCAACGTATTCTTCAACGAAAATATCAAACATTTGTAAGAATATATGCCAAAATTTAATATCTGAAGAAAAAAAATCACTTCATGCTTTAGATTTTACAAAAATAATTGATTATTCACGATTATTATGAGGTTATTTTCCTTAAATGAAAATTTATTTCATATATGAATTTAACATGCATTCTCTTATTGAATATTCAAGGTTTAACTTTTTTTGTATATTATTTGGCATATTTTATTTGAAAAAACATCCTTGTCATTAAATATCACATATTGGAATTGCTAATATTCAAATAAATATTGTTAATTTTGTAAAAATACAAATAAATAAATAGAATAGTTTTGCATTGAACTAATATTTATTATGAATATCTTTTGAAACAAATATATCCTAATCAACTCGAGAGATTATTAAAATGCTTTTATTGCTGTCAAAAATACAAAAGATATCTCATAGCTATTTGTTTATTCTGACGCAAATTTTTTGTGACAAGGAATCTAAATATGCTTTACATTTTTTTTTAAATTCGAACTTCTTATGGAAACTACAATGATTGTAGCTGCATAAAACCACTTCATTCCAGTCGGTTTCCAGTATTCAGTAAAGAATCATTTTTTTATCGTTTGAATTCTTGAAAAGTACCGTAAACTGTCTTTCAAACCTTGGAAAGATTTATTTATTTTATGTATTTCTGGAAGAAAAAGAATTAGAAAGCTTTGTCTATAGAATTTCGTGGAAGACTAACTTCTTTTAGGTCTTAAATTTTAAGCGAGTTCAGAAACCTCTACCAGTCTTGCATTTCAGATGTTCACAAGAAAGTATACCAAATCAGGGTTTGTCAAATTCAAAATGAAGCCTTTTACAATGTATCATATTAAATGTAGTTTCTGCAGTTTTACACTATTATTTATCAACCATTCACAAAGAGAATTTTTCACAATCATTCGTGTTCTTCTCCAATATAAAGTTTTTGAAAAAAGATTAAAGATTATAAAATTTGTTCTGGATCCCTTGCTCGAAAGAAGTTGTTCTAAAGAATAGAGAAATATCTTACAAGAATTAAATCAGAAGAAAAAATAGTTTTAATAATAGAAATGGCGAAATGCAAATATCCAAATGAATTCAGAATAATTCTAATTCAAGTCAGGAAAACCTACCCCAGAATTTCGAATGACGCGCATTCAAATTAGTGGCCTCGAATATATTAAGTTAAAATTTTACGGGACAGATCGACTGAAGGAGTGACGCATTCTGGCAGGAGTTCTTTTACTTTGTGTCCTCGGATTTAAAGCTTGAAGTTTTTACATTGTGATTTAAACATTTATCACAATTTTGTGTTCTGAAACTGATATCTTTTTTAAATTTTCTTTTTAGTTCGATTTTATACTGAAGTCTAAGCAACAGTGGAAAAATCGACTTTTTTTGTACATTGAGATTTAGAGGTGTTTTATTATAAAACATTGTGTATTGTTTTAAGGATTATATCTTCATCAATATAGTCTTATT
Source organism: Argiope aurantia (assembly GCA_026543865.1). Classification (NCBI taxonomy): domain Eukaryota; kingdom Metazoa; phylum Arthropoda; class Arachnida; order Araneae; family Araneidae; genus Argiope; species Argiope aurantia. Next base: position 74,514 of record JAPMOR010020548.1, read on the forward strand.
TCGCAGTCCATTTCACATCGTTGCTTTTTGTTAATACTAAAATAGTACAACTTGCTTTCTTTGAATTCTCAAGGAAAGAAAACAAAGTCTTGATAAAGAGCGCTTAATGAATTTTTTTTTCCTATATATCATTACAAAAAAAGGAGGGAAGATGTCTATTTTAACCCTGCAATTTTTAAAGTCCGCCGTAATTTGTTACATAAAAGAATTAGTTTCGATAAATATAAGGAAAATAATCATAATTAGAGGTTTATTTATTTCTTCTATGTTGAAAACTTTATTCAGTAGAAATTACATCTTTAGGTAATATAAAAAAGGTTTTTTAAAACAATTAAAGATTTTTTACTTCTTTTTAACATTATTTTCGATTTTTAAAAATTTAATTACTTTGTTAGAATGAAAGAATAGTTCCATGGCATGTAAAAGGTAATGACATAGGCTAGATTTCGATACAGGATCAATATTTCTGTATTGTAATGCTTTCCTGCCAAATTTTGTAAAAGGATTTTTGTTAAAAATCAGCATACTGGCAATAATATCAGCCATTTCATGAAATAAATGTGCGAAATATCAAATATTTCGCTCGGATTCATTAGATCAAATATTTTACCAGATTCAGTAATTCTAATCTCATTTTTAAAAATAGCAAATGCTTAAAATTTAGTAGAAAGAAAATTACTATTTTTATCGTGAGAAGAAATCGGGAGAAATTTAATCTGATTGGCTGAAAAGCAAACAAGCGGGACAACATATTCCAACGCATGAATTAACAAGTCTGGTTTCTTTTACTTAGTTGAAAAATTACGCTTTTATTTTTGAAAACACATGTGACTGATTTCATCAGATACGCGCAATATATTGATTGTTTCCGATTTTATTTGGTAAGTTGTTATAGTGTCTATCAACTTGAAAACAACAAATGATATTAATTTTCTACTTTTCGTTTCTATGTTTCTTGCACTGTCCTTGTTTTTATTAAGATTATTATTCGTTAATATAGTACTGGTTGCATTCAACTAAATGGAGTTTTATCTTTAAAACATACTGATACAAAATGAGATACATAAAAATATTCAGATAAAAAAAAGTAGCTTCATTCGATCGTCCTCATATTTAATGAAGATCTTAAATGGAATGTATTCACTTGAATTCACGGTGATGAGATAAATATTATTGCGCATACTCTCTCAATAATCGTTGTCTTATCTAGTTTATGTGTTCGCCATCTCCTTCTTGTACAATGCATTGGATTCGAAAATTTGAGCGGTATGATTGGCATGTATTATTCGTCAGCATGGATTTATTCCATTCTTTGGGTGCATTTTCTTTGCATACTCCTTTTTGAAACTCTCATCCAAGAAAATAATTATTATTTTCAGATATTGATAAGTTTATCTAATGAGTTCTTTTATATTAATCGTTTTATTTTTAAAAAAATTTCCTAATAATCTTAGCTACAAGTAAAACGCTGCAAATAAAATTATTGTCTGCGAATGGAAGATAAAATTATTCATTATGAAAGCAAAGATCACAAATATAAATGTTATGATATTCGAAATAAAAAAAAATTGTAGCATCATGGTTAATAAAAATAAGTAAGAATTTTTTTTAATTATTCTTCTAGGAATAAAAACAATAATTTTTATTGTCCTCAAAATCTTAGGCTAATCAATAGTCAATTTAAACCTTGCTTGTGGAATCGTTCAGCTTGTTTATAACAATTTATGAGAATAAAGCTAAAAAATACAAGACGAATATCAATTAGCATTAAACCTGGTCATTTAATTTATTATAATTTTTTTTCAAATTGTAATAGTTACTTTCATTATTTCGGTAATATGATTGCAGCTATTTATGACTTACAGAATTATAATAGAGAATTAGATAGATTGATTGATATCAATAGATTGAGAAAGTGTTTTTAAACAATCGTGAAAATTTAAGTTATTTTTCTGTCAACTGATTTTGTATTATTATTATCTTTTACTGTTCTAAAATACACGTTAATTCCTCTGTATTTTTCTTTTACTATTGATTACTTTCTATCAATAGATCAGACCCTACTGCAAATGGGATATGGAAATGGCAGACAGAAACTATTCGTTGAATCAATTAAATATGAAATAAAAATTCATATTTGTCGCACTTCAAATACAATTAATGCTACCATGATTATTGATTTTTTTAAATTACCATAATCGTACAGAAACAAATTAATTTTATTAAACTTTAATCTTGCAGTTCCTGTTTCCACTAATATGAATTTAATTTACTCTATATTATCTGAAGGTTACTTTTATTTGTCAAAAAAGAGTAATCTTTCTTTCCATTTATATTTGGTTTTGCACAAAATTGTTTTCATCAAGGTAGAGTAGCTTTTAAAGTTTACTCCTCCATTATAATAATAAGAGCTTTCTTTGGACTCCAGCGGATATGGTTGGGAAAATTTGTGGTAACGAATTTATTAAAATAATATTGCACAAGTATTTTTTTTCTAAATAATTCTTTTTTTTATGGATTATTTAAAAAAATCATTTCCTTAAAATTAAAAAAAACAATAACATATCAGGAAATATTAATCACTAAAATCTAGCTAATTTGTTTTTATATGAAGCACTGAATCTTTTTATCCTATTTAATAGGAAAAAATGCTTTAGTAGATATTTTAATGTGCATAAGTTTGCACAAATGTGGGTTTTCCCACAGAAAAATACGTTTTATGTAAACCTGCTGTTAACATTAAAAGATACTTTGATGATGATAATTTATTCCCCGAAAAACCAAATGACTTCTATCTTTAGCAATTAACTCCACGCAACCGACATCGCGATATAATTAAGAATTTTATTACTAATTTGAGCTCTATTTCTTCACTTGCGTCATATTTTATTGCCAGAGAATAATTAAAAAAAAGACAATGTTTTGGAGACATAAGTTGATGCGAGACTTGGCTATGAACTATTCTACAAATACCGATTAAAAAAAGATGTTCAAATAGTATAGTAGCAAAGATAACTAGAGATCAAATATTTATTTTTCTCTCCTCTTTCTGATATTTAGCTTCAAAAAGTGAAGTTAACGCATTGTGGGATTGCTATATCACTATCCACTATATAATCTGGCCGGCAGGAATTTAATATTTCTTTCCCAACTGGAAAGAGCACTGATTCTAAAACCCTCTGCGCTTTTGCGCATGCGTTAGGATGGGTTTAATTCGTCAAAATAGTCGTAAGAGGAAAGGAGATGTTTACATTTAACAATAAAGTAAATTCCAGAAATGAGCACATCCTTCCTCGTGTCACCCCTTACGAGATAGAATAGTCGAAAAATGGCCGTCTCAGGATGAAAAGAAATGTATTTCTATTTGTTCTGTTAATTTTTCCTGTTTTTTTTTTTTTTTTTGTATAAAATAAATATATCCTTATTCTTGTTAAAATGCTGTAGCACTTCTTGAAACCCTGAACATTTACGAGGAGGAATCTATTATCCCTATAAGTGGTGACTGTATCACTATCCGCTATGAAATCTGGCCGGCACGAATTTAATATTTCTTTCCCAACTCGAAAGAGCTACTTCTACTTGTTCTGTTAGTTTTTCTTGTTTTGTTCTTTTTTGTGTAAAACTATTCTTGTTCTTGTTAAAATGCCGTAGTGTTTCTTGAAGCTCTAAATATTTAAATGGAGGAATCAATCTATCCCCCAAAACTAGAGTTTGAGGTAAATGTATTTCTTTCACGTATTCCCATCACTAGACTATTGATGACAAAATTAAAATAAAAGTTTTGAGAAACATCAATTTCCCGATGACCCAGCTTGATTATGGTTATACTAAGTATTGCATAATGTAATGTTATTTCAATTGTCGAGTTCGGTTATTAAAACCATAGACACTGAAGTTTTTTTTACGTATATAAAACATTGAATACCAGTGATAGAAAAAAAAGCTATCAGTAGGAGCTAAAACCAATGACTAAAATCAAATAAATAAAATCCTTATCGTACCAAGGATTCGAACAGAGTAGATTTAAAACTCTAGAATCGATAAATATATTTGTGTTGATTTGTACATGCGTCATAACTCAAACTGCAGTATTTACAGAATGTGTAGAGGCTTTGTATTTTCTGACATACTTTTTTTAAAAGATGGGCATGAATTTATTTTTTTTCCTTGAAATCTAATATTATGCACTCTTCATAAAACTTCAACGGATATTTCACCTGGCAAAATTAATTGAGAAAATGCTCCGCTTCCTGCTTTTTAAATTGAGAAAAATAGATTGATTGTTTATTTAGAAATTTATTTCTTCTTTATGATGCTTAAGGTGGTAATAAATATGTCATAAAATACTGATGTGTTTTGAATGACATGTCTGTGTAAAGGTCATACAAACAGTTTATGTTGTAACTAACTACTTCATGTTTTTTTTTCTATTTCTTCATCCTAAACAACCTGTCGTTTCTCTCGTGCATTTCCTTCTCAGTAATAAAGTACAACTTTGTTGCAGAGGCCTCAAGATTATCGTACCTTTATAACATTTTATTTTTTGGACAATTTAGAAAACCAGAAAAGATACCATTTCTATCTTATTCTAGTTAATAAAGGTCAGAGAACCTCGATATCCTTTGTAAGGATACTGGCAATCAAATCTTCTTCTTTAGGGATTTTCAAACTATTTTAAACTGCTTGGAAATCGCAACCCTTTTTTCATTTAGTAATAATTAAAATAGAAAACGATTTGAAATTTTTATTTAGTAAAAATTAATAAAATCCTTGTTGATTTCCTTTACTATTTTTACTTAAGATTATCAAAATTTCAGATAGACAGAAATGCGAAAAATTTTGCGATTCCATTTAGAATTACAAGTTAAAGAAAATGGTAGAAAATGGTTCGAGTTGTTCAAAAAAACTGAAATGAATCAAAAAAATACTTAAGTTTAAGAGGTAATACCTTAATGATGCGAAAGATGTCGAAGTAAATCGTTAAATTTTAATCGAAGTAAATCGTAATTTAATTTAAATCCTAATTTACCCTTTTATTTTAGTCGAAGTAAATCGTTTATTTATTCGAAATTTTCTGCTCAGTAGTCAATTATCTTTCCAAAAATTCAACTTATATTATCTAGATAAAAATATTAGATCCTGTAAAAAATATCAAATAATTTAATTTGAATTTGGGATTCAACGAATATAATCTCCGAAAAGAATAATTACATTTAATGCTCATTATAGTAGGTTAGATTATAAAATTTCTTTTAAAGTTTTTCTGTGTAAAAATTCGAGCTATATAAAACAGCTTAAAATCATGATCTGTCAAATATACTAGGAAATTGAGTATTTGAAAAAGTAAAAATGATCGTACAAGTTCAAAATTCTAGGCTGTGTTAAATAGTTATCATAATATGAATGAATATTCAATGTTTTTCAATATATTGCTCTATCTTAAAATTCCTTTAGCTATTTTCATTTTCATTCAAATAGCGTATAACTGATACTTGTTTCATGTAATGAATCTATCTGCTTGCCTTAATTAACCCTGGCGTTTCATCTCTGACAACAATTCACATTTGTTATCACATTAATTGCAGCTCTATTAATTCTTTTACAAGGACATAAATGAAAAGCATCTAATCGTCGGAATCGCCCGATTCACCAATGTCTGATTCAGCTATTAGCTGGCATCTTATAAAAGATTTTTCTATTTCTGATGAAGAATTTTGCAAAATAATTGAATATCCTCTTTAGATATCCGTCCTTTCTTGTTCTGTGATGTAAAAATTGCAGGAAACAATACTGGTTAGTCATGTTTTTCGATCCAAAAAGCCAAAACAGAATAAATAAAGCAAAAATGCGTGCAGATTTTCAGACGCATCAAGATTTTTTTGGTGTTTCATGAAAACAGACTTAAGCAGCCTTTAATATTTGCAACACGTTTCTTATATCGGATAAAATATATATTACGCATTGCATTATGGGATTACGTAACATTAATTGTGGATGCTAGCTTGAAGACACGATTAAAAATTCACTGTGTTTACAATGGGATTTTAGAGAAGTCTCTTGGAACTGCGCATGTATCAGTATAAGTAAAAGTTGGACCTTACTTTTTACTTTCATGTATGCGTAGTATAGAAGAAGTATTGAAATCGTCACAAAATTCGAACCCGAGATTTTGACGAATCTCCACATTTTAGATCTCTCTGAATTCGAAAAACACATTTTTGGAAAATGTCCGCCAGTCTGTCTGTCTGTTTGTGACAAAGATAACTTAAAAACGCTTTGAACTATACGGGTGAAATTTGGTATACAGACATTACACCAAACTTGTAGATTCTATCAAATTTTGAGAAAAATACGCTCAATGGAATTCTGATTTTTTTTTCGGTTATTCGAATATAAGTTAACACGATAATTACAAAACGAAGAGTATTAGATGGTTAAAATTATTAAAGCGCGCATGTTTAAAATCTATAGTTAAGAAACCTATCTAATTTTGAGCCAAATCCAATGAGAGATTGACCGTCTGTTGGTCTGTACTTTCAGAAACATGTAAACGCTGTAACTCAAAAATACAATGAGTTAAATATATCAAAATTGGTATGGGATTTTGTGACAAGTGTGGCTTTCAACAAATTTTTGCTTCAGTCAATTGGGAAAAACGCATCTAAAATATAGGTTCGATTTTTCGATATTATTATTAACCGCATACCAGGGCTTGATAGCAAAATAACTCGCCAATGTTGCCAAATTCACGCCAAAAGTTAATGTTTTGTAATTATTGCACGCTCTTGCCATGTAAAGCGTTCTCTGATATAACAACTTTTTTAGAGAGTATGCGAGTAGGTTTTGCGAAGACCACACCCGATGACTTTTTACCATCATTTTTATGAACTTAAAAACTTTTATAAATTTTTTATAGCATAAAATGCCAACTTTCTTGTATTTTAAAAATACAGTTCTCACAAAATGTTAGATGAACTGGGGGAGAGCCAGTTGCATTAACTCTTCGTTTAACAGCAATATAAATCCAGCGGTCTTAAATGATTCAATTTTAGAATGCATTAAGTATATTGTTGTAGGAGTGGACGTGACGTCGCATACAATTGGGATAACAAGAAAAAATAACTTGCAATTACATGTCATGCGCAGTTAAGCTTGTCATGTGACTATGATATTATGTGAATTCATTCCTTTGCCAAAATGTATAATGGCAATCGGGTGATGAATAATATTTTTTATCTAGATTTCCAACAAAGTAAAAAGAAAGAAACATATAGCTTTTAAATATGCTATTTTGGTCCGTTAATTTTCTTTGGTTCAGTTATTTCTCTATAGAATTCTAACTTCGAAAAAATTAACCAAGCTTTTTTTCATAATATAAATACTGATTGCTGTGGTTTGTATATTTAATGTAACCAGCAGGATTTGCCTCCCGACAAATTTAATAAAGTTGTAATAAACTTGTCTTGTCAGAGAACGCCTTGCTTGGCATTGGCGCACAATAGTTAAAAAGTATTATTCTTTGGCGTGAATTTGGCATTTTTAGTGAATCTATCTTTTTATCCTTGGGGAGTTATTTGGCGAATAATCTTTGGTATGCTGTTAATAGTATACGAAAATCGAATTTGTGCTTTAGACATATTTTTTTTTTCAAACGACTGAAACACAAAATTGCACTTGTAGTCACAAAATTCCATGCCAGATTTGATGTATTTAAGTCATTGCATTTTTTAACTAACGCGTTTATAAGTTTCGGAAATTATTGAAGGACAAAGACTCAAACCATTTTTACATTTGGCTCACAATTTGACAGGTGTCTCTGCACTGTAGATGTTAAATCTGTGTGCTGAATCTTATCTAACTCTATTCGTCTTGTAGTTTTCGCGTTTATTTATTATTTATTCAAAATTTGATACAAACTGCAAATTTGGAGTAAACACCATATACTAAATTTCAACCGTCTAGCTCAAAGAATTTTTGAGTTATTTTTGTCAGAAAAATAAGGACATTTTCCAAAAATAGATTAGTCGAACTCAGGGAAGTCTAATACGTGGAGATTTGCCAAAATCTCGAGTTTGAATTTTTTGGTGATACTAAGCTTTCTAAGCTAAAGTACGTATATGACAAATAAAAATGCAATTTCTGACAATTAATATGATTTTATTCGTATCATAATTTCAAAACTTTTTGTATAGTAATTAGAATAATTTCGCCGTGAAACATATTTCCCAATTATTAACTTGCTAAGTTAATTTTTGAAATTATATTATTATTTATTAAATACATGTTTCCCGTTCGCAAATTTACGCAAAATAGACGCACTGATAAAGTGCTTCATGAAAAGGGCTAATGTGATAGTAAAATATTATTCCGCTTTTAGATTTTAACCTAGAAATAAAATTTGTGTGTGTGTTTAGTAATATCAAATTGACTTTCATATTATCTTTTGTCTTTTTAATACTTCTAAAAAATAGAGTATATTTTACAGGCAATACTTTTCATTGTTTCAGTTACTGGATTTATATTCAACATGTGGAGACGATATTAAAAACATTTTGTGTGTGTATATTATCACTTCTACTATTCAAGTGCATTTTTAAAAAAATGATTGAAACAAACCTAAAACACTATCATGCTTCGATATTTCAGACTACAGTTTTGAATCTTGTTCAGTTTTTTTTTTTTTTTTTTTTTTTTTTTTAAACTTAAGAACCACTTTATTAGAAAAATTACCGGTTTACCCCACTCTCCATGTTAGATAGCCTGATACAAATTGGACTTTCACACGATTCTTTGGTAAGAACAACAGGTGTGTCGTCTGCCTCCCACATCCCCTATCACGTATTCGTTTTTAATAATAATGACCGTTTTATCAGAGTGGAGGGGGGCAGCTGCTTCAAGTGCGATTAGAGCATTATCTTCTGCGGCCGTGAGTCGCTTCTTTACTCTTCGCTGCTGGGAGATTCCCAGCAAACCGACTTCTGTTTCGCTTCATAGAGGCCGCCATCTTGCGTGTGATGTCACCACAACACCTGCGCGCATGTCTGGTGAAGAACTCACGGCGGAATCGGGGATCATATACAAAATGCAATTGGAATTATGCTTTTTAGATTATTAATATCAGCGATTTTTATAGAATTATGTTGAATTTGGTTCGAATTTAAGGAACGAAAATATAAATGCGATTTAGACACTCCTTAATTTAGAAGCTATTAAGACTTTTCAGCTATGTTAAACAATAAAAATCAATTGGATTCCAAGTCTTTAACACGAAAATAGAACATGCAGACAATTTCACTTGATATTTTTCTTTTATAACTTTTGAATCTAATAATTGATTTTTCCTTGCTAATGTTACAGAAATCTTAAGATGAAAGTTTTTCGTTTCCAAATAAACAATCAAGAGGATAAAAGAATAATAGTATATAATTTCCGCCATTAGCATATTTAATCTAAGAAATTATTTTATATATATTTGTTTTTATAACAAAAATTTTGATTCTAATTTTCTCTTTCAGCATTATTTCGCTCAAATTATTTTTTTAGTTGAAGTTATAATTGATATCAGAAACACCTTTAAAAAATTATATTATATATATAATTATTAAAAAATTATTATTTATATTTCTAAATTATATTTTCTCCCAAAAAAATGCTTCTATTTATTAAAAAAATATAGTTGTTGATTCTGATATGTTATCTTGTTAATTTAAATATGATGTAAATATTTTATTTTATTTCGCTTAGTATTTTTTATTGTAATTTTTTTTTCATGATATGTTTCCTAATAAGGTGCATTTTCTTGCGAGATTATTTTTTAAATAGAAAATTCTGCTGCAAAATGTTTAAATAAATGTGGAGGCGATTATTAAGCAATAATTACATGTTGAATTTAAAGTTTTGTTTCATTATCATTGCATTCTCGAACATTAAAATTATCAAGTAATAATGAGTAAATAATAAAATTTTTGAGACACAAGCAAAGCAGATTTTGGGAATAATCAATTTGCAGTAAAATGTTATAAGGTATGTTGTTTTATTGGATTATGGATTGTGATTGAGGCGCCCTGTTATTGAATCCCTTGCCAAAATCGAGGTAGAATGTTTCATCATAAAAGTAATAATTTGTAAATGTAAAATGGCAAGTCAACCCAGAAAGGTTAATGAGAAAATATCAGTTTCAATACCTACGAAGAAAACGATATTATTCTGAGTACTATTCCAAGATACTTAAAGCAAATAAAGAAAATTCTTAGGGCATACCTGATTAAGTTTCTGAATGAGTCAAAGTTTATTTTATAAAAATAAAAATTCTAAATTTAATGAACTGCTGAATGTTTCGGCCTGATACTTAGAAGCAATTTTCAGTTGCCTGTCGGTAAGAATTCCTCTGAATCAGGTAGCTTTAACAATCAGCTGTTTTTCTCATTCGGTGATGTGTGGCAAGAGCATAGAAACAATCTTTTTTTTTTTTTTTTTTTTTTTTTTTTTACCTTAAGGTTGCTTCTTCGGGGAGCCGTAAAAAATAATCTTCAAGACAGATTAAGCAGCAAGCACTTTATCTCCATCTCCATCTCAGAGCTATTTCCTGGAACAAAGATCAGATTTCTGACAGCTTGAAATATTCAGTTGTTGTCGGAGCTTGGATTTTCAATTTTGAAAACATCATCTGGCAAACGATTAGCGGAATAATAGTCTTGTAAGGAAAGAAAATTTTTCTTGTAAGAATAAAGAAAGAAGAATGTGACCATTTTTATACCCCTGCACACACATATTTTGTGATTATAATCGGTGACGATTCAAAATGGCAGAATCGGGTAACAAAACTCCAGCAATGTATCATTACAGTCAATTAAATAGTCTTGGATATACAGGACCAGATTTTGCTATTTAAAGACCCTTAAACATTGCAAATCTCGAATCGTTCTTTACCTGCTCCAAATTTAAAACTAGACGTTTTTTTATTGTTTCTAATTTACTTTTTTTTAAATGGAAATGTAAGTAGTAACTTTTCACAAATTTAACTATCATTAATAAGAAAAACTGTGTCGCTTTCAAGAAAGCTAGTTTCAGTATCTTTCTGTATATATAAAAAAAATTCAGAATGCAAATTTAGAAATATTTTTATACATGATAAGGAAAAAATTATTAAAAAACCTAAATATTATTTAATCGTAGAATAAGACACTATTCCAGTTTTTAAATAATATATAATATTTTTTATAATCATAAAATAATATAAAACTTGCAAAAGAGAATTCATTAGAAATGTTGCTATAATATATATATGTTCTAAAATTTGAATGCTTTATTTTAATTTGAATGCGTTCGAGTGCACGGCTGTTTTTAACTGAATGAAAGCATCTAATTTAAATTTCACATAAAATATTGAAAGAAATTAAAGTTTGATTCATCGAAAATCTTTGGAAAATTTCATAGTAGTGACATAGTAGTAAATATGTTTATGGATATACAATTAACAAAAACATTCAAAATCAAAGCATTACGTTGTACAGTTTTTTTCTGAGTGCTTATTATTTTGATTATAATTTTAAGAAAAAGTGTTATCATACTTTTTAACAATTTAAGAAATAAAGTAAACCTCTTAAGAATTTTTACCATCTTGCATGATATTTATATTACGTTATTTGAGAGTAAAAATAAAAAAATATTATGTATGTTAGTAATAATTGAACAATTGTTTGGGCCTTTTTTCTTCGCTGTTAAAGGTCCTACAGAATCCTTAAGGCTCTTAGGCAATTACCTACTATGTTTATTTAACAATCTCGCTCTGTGATTAAGTCACCTTACATGTGTAAAACTAATTGGTAAATTTTATCGGATTTCAGTGTTAAACAAGTTACTATTCTAAATGTTAAAATTCTATTCTTAAACTGAAAGATGAATAATTTCATGAAAATCTTGAATCCTATAAGTGACTCATTGAAACTCACTATTACGTTCACCTGCAAAGCGATCATGCGTAGATGACTCAACAGTTCGCTTTTCTTTCGTTTTCTTCCTGACTTAAAAACTGGTAATATTAGTAAGTAAACAATAGACAACAATCTTATTTACAACTATCTTTCTCATTCATTCCTTGGTTCATGATTCATTTAGTTAATTTTTACTTTCTCGTGTACGAAATATCGAGAAAATATTCTAATATTCAAAAAAAAAAAAAAAATTCGAACACGAGATTTTGACAAATCTCTACGCTTAAGACTTACCTAAATTTGAAAAAACACATTTTTGGCCTTTTATCTATCCATCCATTTGGCTGTCTCTGAATACGATAGCTTAAAAATGCTGTGAGTTAATCGAATGAAATTTGGTATTTGAATTTACGGTAAAAAATTATAGATTTCTACTGGGTTTTGAGGGAAATCCATTCAGAGGAAGTCTGTCTGGCTACCTATTTGAATAAATGTGCACGCGATGACTACAAAATGCAAAGATTTAAGTAAATAAAATTTGGTACACATATTTAGTATCTAAAATATGGATTTTAAACAAATTTAGAATGAAATCTGTGAAAAAGTTAACCATCTATCTGCCTGTATTTTCGCTTGCACATAAACGCAATAAACTCATACGCGCAATGACTTAAATTAAGGAAATTCGATATGATATTTTCCGTTTTTATAGTTCACAATAATCAGTTATGTAGCAGTTGCATTACACTTATCTTCTCTTTTGGATACTAGATGGCGATACTTGATTAAGCCATCCCATATGTAATCCCATAATGCATTGCGATTGTAATGAGAAGGAGATGTGACGCTGAACTGTGAAGCGCGCGCGCGTGAATGTCTTGTCTTTGTGTTTGTAATTGTTTAGTGTGTGAATGTGATTATTAAAGAAATGTTTCCTACAACATTCGTCCTGTTGCTTCCTGCACAGATCATAATAATCCACATACCACCATAGTTATAGTTTTCCATATCAAATTTTGGTTTTAGTCAGTTGTCAAACAGACGTCCAAAATACATATTTGAAGGATAGATTCAATAAAACTGTTATCTTCACGCCGAAGATCTATATCTGATAATTATGAGTTTCCTTAATGCCATGCAGACGTCATTTGCGTTCTTATGTAATGGAGTCTGATGCTTCAGAGGATGTAAAAGCTATTAATTTTTAATACTTATGCAAATTTATTTACTAAACCTTTCTATGCATACAATGAAATCATTTTATATTCACACCATGCAAGTCAAATCAGATGCTTCAGTTTAACTTTGAAAGTCATGACGCATCTTGGAGATGAGTCCGTTGAGCATCGGAGACTTTATGTGCATCATTAATTTATGGAATATAGACGCACATTAGATGTGTGTACCGCCGTAGGTATAATGGAGTTTTATTATGAAGAAGGGAAGATTTGTTGCTAAGTCACAAAGGCAATAACAAATGTGTGCATCTTAGGAAAATGGTTAATGAACGCACACGGACCTTGTTGGAGGTCTCAGCAAACTGTTAGGAAATGTGCAGTGAAATACTGAAAATCATGCACAATTGTCAATTGTGATGTACTCACATAAATCATTACAAATAACACATTCTCAATTTTATTATGTGACATATCATACCCTCTTTACGCTGAGACCCTCGGATAATTATGGAAGTTAATTGTAATGCACATTTAAATTCATGCGATACCATGCATAAAATATTCTGCAGGATTGTCAAGCGATATGTTTATTTGACGATTTCCAACACTATAAAAACCTCATTTCACCGACATTTACGGTTCTGTTTCTGAGACCAAACGCGCGTGAAGCGCTTACGCCGGAAATACACGGGTATGGTTCGTATAAGCACCTTTCTTGTGTCATGTTATGAGTGATAAAGGAATTGTGTCTGAACAACCACACTTTATAGTTGTAACCTCTTTACCCAGACGGCTAGTTTCCGACCCGTTCCGTAGTTGGGAAATCTTTAAACCTCATGAAATATCGTTCCATTATAGCGATGACCAGCTTCTCTCTTCGCATGAGAATCAAAAGTCCGCCAAAGAAGCATTAAAAAAATTCAGTTTCAATCAAACTTGCTTTCAAGCGATTGTTTTAAAACTGAAAAATTTTGATGAAATTTATTGTGCTTTTGCAGTGACAGTCTTCGAATACTGTTTCTTTTGAAATGTTCGGTATTTACATTTAAAATTATCTCTAGATCCTTGCCACCTTTTTTTCTTTTCTTTTTTTTTTTCTTTTTGTATTAGAGATTCGTATTAAGTGGCAGATGGTATCTACGGAAATTTCCGTCCTGAATTCCCTAACTTTTGTTTTGGAAAAAAAAATGGAAATGAGTTATTCATTTTGAATATAAAATTAGAATAAGACAGAATATATTTATATACCTACCCAAATTCCTTCCTGGAAAATTTTTTGAAGTGACTATTAGTTTGCCAGTTTTTTATCCACCCAGCATTACGTTAAAAAATAAAGCAGTTGTAAAGAAAAAAAAGAGAAAAAAAGTTCAAATTTAATGAAAAGTGAAAACTGATTTCTTCTCTCAATATTTTTTTCAATCTCAATATATTTATACAGAGCGAGAGATTTTATGCAGAGTGTTTATCCAGCAAATAGCTGTTGCAAGTTCTTATACTACAGGCTAGAAGGTTTTTACATATGTAAGATAGGTAATAATACCACTTTGATGAAATGCGTCAAATAAGTAAAAATGCAAATTCAACACAATAGAAATTAATAAATTAATCACAAATATAAGTTATATAATAAGATAGCTCATATTTTAGTATATAACTTCTTCTGGCCTTTAAATAGTAAATGGATTTTTGTATTGGATTATATTCCTTGATTGATTTGTTTAAAAAATATTCAAATTTTAAGTTCCAGATCTCAAAAACTATTTTATTAGCAAAAAAAAAAAAAAAAGTTTGTTTAAATCCTGAAAACCTTTTCCGAAACTAAATACAAAATTGTTGATGAAAACATTAATATCATTTTTAAAAAATGTGAAATTATTAGCAAAAAATCATTTTGATTATCAAGTTATTACTTGTTTGAGAAGCAAGATTTCAGAATTCTGAAAATGACTAGTCAAAATGTGTTTTTAAAAAAGAAAGAAAAAAAAAACATACTCTTTATTAGACTTTATTTTAAAAAAGTGCTTGTGATGTCTAATTTCTCTGCTCCCTTTTCTAAATATATTTTTAAAGCCCTCTTTACTGCGTACTTTTGTATTAGTTGCTTAAAAATGGTGATAAACTATACATAAAATTAACAATTCTTCGTAAAAATAATAAAAAAAAAAACTTTTAAAATAAATATGAATACTCTTACACATAATTTCTTCACATTGCTTACAATACACGTATCAAGATATTATTAAATTTCTTTGATTTTTAAGTTTTAATTTTAAAAATCTTACTTGATTTTTTAAAAAATATCTGAATCTATGCATACTTTCTTAGTTGAGAGATCTCAAAGAATGCTAGAGGGTGGATTAAAACACCAATATACAAATCTAGGAGGCGAGAGCAATAGAATCTAGGGTCAAAGAGGGGTCGGGAAAGTGAAGGACCTTTGCTTCGGCTGAGTGCGTACCTCTCCCTTCACTTAGTAGGGGAGAGGATCTTCGACCTTCAGAAGTACCGTTCTCCAAGGGAAAACCACAGGTGATCCCTGCAAGTGGGGGGAGACATTACTGAATGAAAGCATTGAGGAGTCCATTTTGTTTACTAAGATGGATCGATTCCGTGTGATTTGTTATTACATGCCAAATCTGTTTTCAAATTTTGCATTACCAGTTATTTCAGCCAGTGAGGCGACAAGGTAAGATTAGAAAATATACTTTGGAAGAAGGGAAACAGTGAGCACTTGTATTAAACATCTGGAGAATTCTCAGGTAATAACTTTCATTGAGTGGTCTTATCACAAACTCTGAAAATGACGGAGCCTTCCCACCTTGCTGTGGGGAGGGGGCGGAGGCTTCGCACGTGTATTATCCTGCCATTCATTTAAGAACAAGCTTTGGATAGTTAAGAATTATTTTTATAGATATCACTTTGATTAACTTCTGCCAACCCCTCCTTTTTTTTCCCCTTCTCTTAAATACATAAATATTTCGAGTTTTAATTTTGTTTAGTTATATTAACATCCCGTTTTTAAAGTTCAGTTGCCGGCGTTCTGGACTAGGAATAGCGCGTCTTCCCCGTGATCTGGGCGTCCCGGATTCGAGTCCCGGTTCGGGCATGGTTGTTCTTTACCTGTGTTCTATCTGTGAGGTGTGTGAAAGAGCCCCCCTGTTAAAAAAGGGTTGTGCAAGCGAATGTGTGAGTGTCATCTTCATATGAGCTAAAGTCCATGGGTGCTCAGGGGTCTTTACCCTCAGAAGCTACTGCACCCTTCTTTCTCCGATCTCTTGGACTTTGCTTGAATCGGTGTTTAATCCAAGGGGGACAAACAAAGCTTAGTAATATTAACATTCCATTTTTTAAAGCTACACTAGAGCTCTTTTGAGATGGTCTTCGCAATTTTGAACCACAGTCAGATGACGAGGACGACACATCAATTGGCCCCTCCGGTCCTCAGGCCGAGAACTTACCACCAGACTACCGCTGCTTCCCTATAAACATTTCGAAACCAAAAGCATAGGATTTAAATAGACAATATTTTGATGTAAGATCTCTTTGTACAAGCAACTGAATGGGCTATTTTTATGATTTTCAAGGACAATTAATAGCTAATAAAAATTGTGATTCTTTTCTTTTCTCTATTTAAACTATGGGCTTCATTTTGTACTAATCTAAGTAATGCCTATGTGTCATTTACTGCATGCAAATATTTTTGTCATTTAGCTTTTGAAATAATTCCTCTAATGCTGAAAAACTTTTATAAAGTAAAAATTTATTTGTAAATCACATAAATCATCACAATCGAGAAATCATTATTTATCCTGATCCGATTGCAATACTTTATCACTCGCTATAAATTCAGCTTCCACTATCCAAAACCAGTCAGCCTTGTTGAAAAGAGATACCGGAATTAGAAACCACACACTTTCCAGGTTAATTTACACCTCATTTCTTCCAATCAAATCGGGAATTCCCTTGATAACAGAAACCCGCCATCCACTCAGCGAAGGAATGCCTTTCTTTGTTTTGCAATGAAAGCAAGCAATCTATAGATGCGTATCTCAGTAGTCTATATTAAACGACCAATGTCTCGCCAAAGGTTATTGCCACATTTAGAGCAGGCTACAGCAAGACGATTTTCCTTGCGCAAGAAGGTATCAAAGAACATAGTAACACCCGAGACGTACAAACTGGTTTGTCTGCAAAACGAACTCAGTCGACAATTAGCAGCGGTCATGTTACAGCTCAACTTTTTTTTTTTTTTCACTCTCTATCTCTTTCTCTATTATATTAGTTTGATGGACCATTGTCACTCTCTAACGACTGTTCTTCTATTGCGGATGAAAACAAAAGTAAAACTTATCGAGGAAGTCGAGTTGAGATGTTTGTTTTGCTTTCTTTTTTAACTTTCACTATCGTTTCTTATCTGTCTTCGATATCTAGTAACTAGGTTAGAAGGATGGAACAAACGTAGATATATCATTTCAGATATTTTTTTACTTTCTTTTTTTAATAAATGGTGATTAGTAGCTAATTTAACTTGCGGGAAGATCGTGAAAGGCTCGTTTCTGATATTTTATCGTTAAAAAAAAATAAAGAAGCAAAAACCTGTTCCGAAATCTAGGTAATTTATTCTTAATTATCTATTTTTGATTATTCGTATCTTAAAAGGCAATCGAGCGTTTTCCAATATGTTGTGTGTTTATTCGTTTCAGAGAGTCTTTTTCTTTACTTGACAATTATTATTTCTTTACTTTTTATAACAAAATTTCTGGAATATTTTAAATAAAATGTTGAAAAATTTGAAAAGCTAAAAAAAAAAATTAATAGTATAAATAATTGTAGCACAGAAATCCTTTATTAGTTTTTATTACGTCAGAAGTTCAGTTAAATAACTGAGTAAATTTTTTTAATATAAAGCATTTTGATTTCTGTATAACTGCATATTTTATTTCTTATATCATAAGCAGAGGAATCAGAATCAGGTAAAAAAAATAATTCAATATTCTTAATAAAGGTGAATAAAAATTTAACATTTCTTGGACAAATATCATTATTCTTTTATGCATTTGTTTATTTTGCTATTGCAATTAATATTCAATTTTAATTTTTCAGAATTACAAGAAAATTCATTTCTCAACAATAATATATTCCTAGAATAGCAAAATATAATTAATCGTATTCGCATATTGTAATTATAAATGTTGGGATGATAAAATGATATATTGTGAGTTGTTATCAAAGTTAGTTATTACATATAACACAATCTGAAGATCAAATATCAACAATAAAATTGATTTAAATATATATTTATATAAAATTATAAAACAATTTAAAAAAAGCTTTGAATCGTGATATTTAATTTTAAAAAAATGATTTGAAAATTCAGCATAAGTTTTGCCGTCTAACTCAAGTATATATGTTTCATCTCCGCTGTTAAAATAGGCTTTTTTTTTTACAAATAATATTTTCGTGTTTGTATAAAACCAATATAATTTTAATGAAGATAGTTATTTTATGATTAGATGATGAAAATATTGTAAATTATGATTTTAAGATTGTAAGCATTCAGACAAATACACTTGCGAAAAGATCATGCTAAATTATACGATTAATGGAATCTCACCCAACACGGGTGATCTTATATCTAGCTTCTCCTATGTTTTGACATCTTTTTTTAAAATTTTATATGTAATGAATAAGATTTCCTTAGTGTGTATCCCAAAGTATCAATGGATTTCATCACAATGCTGCGATTTGTAATAGCCCTTATTTTTAATATAATCAAACCTGCTTCAAAATGTTTTTTAAAATGTGCGTGAACCAGGATGTACAAAATTCCAATAATTATTTATGTCCTAAAAATATTTCTATTATTAGAAAAAAAATATTTTATTAGTTATATTTTATAATTAAAATGTTTAAAATAAATTATTTTTTTTAATTTTTGATTACGAAATTTAATATAAACATGTTTATTTTTCAAAGTTTTTAATCTAAGCGTGAATTCAATAGATGAGAAATTTTTTCATCTCTTATCGTAGGTGATAAAATTACGTTTTCACAATTTCATATGCGTATTATTTTTCACTCTACTAAACATATTAATTCAAAACTTATTATTTGAAAGGATATATAACATGTGGGACTTGAATCAAAGGAAAAAAATAAGGGAATCTGTTATTTTTATAAAACTATACAAAAATCATAACATTGCGAAGGCCCAATCCTGTTGCATTTTTTTAAAGTTAAGTAGGAGAAATCGAAAGATGTAACATTTATTTTTCTACTCTCGTAAACGGAACTAAAATTCATTAAAAAAGGGAAAATAAATTCTCAAGTTCCCAATTCATATTCAAATATTATGTCTTGACTTACTGTATATCCAGATTATACTTTTGTGAACTATTTCTTTTTGAAAATATTAGTAAAAGAAGACACCCTTCTCTATTAGAATATTTATTAGAATAATTATAGTTTCCTAAAATCAATTAAAATTGCAATTTTAATTATTATTATTATTACTATCATTGCTCTGGGACTTATTCCAGAATGTCAATCTTTAAATAAATAAATCCTTTCTGCGAGCTGGAAGCAAAAGTAGATTCCTTTACATATAAGTTACTATCTTGCAAATTAATTGTTGATGTTAGAAATAGTCAGTATTAGGGCTTGAAAATCACTTTTGAGTCCATACCTTCTAAGATATTGCAGTTATCGAAAGATTTTATGTATAAAAGTTGTTCGTCTTAAAGAGGCGCTAATTTGGTTAATTGGATTTATTTTTCTATTTTCAATATTAAGGAAGTTATAGCAAAATGAAAATTTCGACCCCCACCATTTCCATCCCCCCTTTGACTAGACAGCCCATTTACGAACTCGCCCGAGATTTTTACATCTTTAACAACACATTCCAAGCCAGTTAAAATTGAAACAAAATTACTCTGGTTATCCTGTTTGCAAGATAACATGGGCAAAGCGTTATGAGCATACATTTATACCTATATAAAAACTTTTGAATGAAAGGTGGTTTGGGGTTCTAGGGATCATGATTGGTGAAGAACTGCTGAAGAAATTTTCCAGACTTTTTTTGATGAGAACCATTGCAATAAATAATCTTCCTTAAGGAATCTACCTAAAAACAGGCTTCCGGTGAAATTCTTCATTGGTGCCGTGATTTAATTGGATCAAATAACGCCATTTCTCCTGTCCTCGAATTACACGACTAGTAGGCAGTATAATTGCTACAGTGTAATGGCACTTCTAACAGTGGAATGAATACATTTACTGAAGCTGAGCTCATCGCCGTATCACTGCGCATTTTTCAATTAGTACCGCCAGCGATGGATTACGAGTTTCGGCACGGATTGACAGTTCCCGTAAAAACGTGCATTTCTGCTCATTTTGCGTACTCGAGGAAGTCAAGCTTTTAATCAGCTGACGTAATTCAATTCATTCGTTCGGAACCATTTCCGCGTCAGAAATGAATGAGACAGAAAAAAAAATTACTCAGAATGGAAAAAAAAAAAAAATGTCAAACTGACTGACGCATAGTAACAGATAGGTAACGTCTGTACCTCGTGCAAGTGTATAATTGAAAATTCCAGAATGGTGTTGTTGCAGACAGTTATTTTTCAAACTGGATTTTAGTTAACTGTATGTTTATGTGGGCTTTGAAACATAAATCCTTTTCGAATTGTATTCTTTTCGCTTTCTGGCTTTAAACTGTGTAATTGGAGGAACCAAATAGTTACATTTTTATATAGTTCACCATTATAAAGCAATATGAATGCTGTTGAGAACGGGCCTCATAATTTATAAACAGGCATAAAAACATAATCCATTATCCTGTTTTAGAAAATTTTACACTACACTAAATGGATTTCTGACCACAAAAATGCAATGGATATTCTGTAGAAACGAGTCCTCGAATTGTTCGGCATAGACGTAGACGTAAATTCTTACAAATTCATTCTACTGATAATCATTATAATATCTTTTTTTCCTTGTTTCTGTATCATTAAAGGTACTTTAATTTTCATTATTCAAATTCATATTTCATTATTCAAATTCATTTCATCCTCATATTGAATCAAGGGATATCAGAAATTACTCGCAGACTGATATACAATATTTATGAAAGGAAGATATTTGTATTATAGAATTAAAAACAAAATACGAAATCACTCTTTTGCAACATATTAATTGTATTTTGTTTTGTTCCTTTGGATTTTTTTCGTTATATTTGTATTCGTGAAATCCTAGTTAAAATCATCTATAAATTTACGTGATGTCTTCAGTGATTGTTTACAATCACATACACAGCTGATGTTACTTGGCTCATACCTGTAAGTCACACCTTGCTTTGACGGCTCTTTCAACACCAGTTTAAGGAAAAAGAAGAAGAGGCATTCCTGATACTGCGCTGTTAACCATCAGTTCTCCTTCAGATCTTTCTAACTTCATTTCAATCCACTTAGATTAGTTTCCAAATTAAGTCGATCGTGGGTGTCGACGCTTGAGGGCTGAAAGACTCAATAATCTTTAGTCTTAGTCAACTTATTAAATAGATGATCTCGTGTGAGTCATGAATCATTTAAGGATATGCCCAGTATACAGAAATGAATCATTTTTGCAGTAGAATATAGGGTGTTGAAACACAAAGGATGATCAAAGGAGTGAAATTTGATCAATGAATAAAGTGAAAGAAAATCATGCGTACTAGATAAAATGTATGTTATAGATTTAATGAAATATTATAACTGAACGAAATATAGATAATGGATAAAATGCAATATCATGAGTTCCTCGTGTGAGTCGTGTCATGAAACGTGCTATGAATATGCTCGGTGTACAGACGTCATTTTTGCAAGAGAGAGTTATACTTCAAGAAACATTTCATTAAATTCAAAATATTTATCACTCGTTCGGTTAACAGATAGAAAGTTTACTAAGAATTTTTTTTTCAAATAAGATGTTTTAAATTTAAAATATTTGTTAACTCAAACTATTTATCACACGTTAGGTTAACAGATAAAAAGTTTACTAAGAATTTTTTCCCCCCAATAAGACGTTGTAAAGAAATGCTTTGCAAAAGATAAATCAACACATGTGTTGATTTATCTTTTGCAAATACAATATTACTTCAGTTATTAAATTTAAATTCCTATATTTTTAAAAATGATGCATAAAATTTCCTAATTTCACACATTATTAGTCAAACCGTGTATCAAATCTCAAGGCAAAATAATAATAATAATAATAATAAAATACTTCAATTTTCGAAAATTAGGCTGCTGAGCATATTTAATCAACTTTTAGATGCTAAAAGCAATACAATTTAATGTGAGCATTTTGAATCATTTTTTTAAACACCTCATTGGTTGAAATGCTTGGTTAGGAACTACAAAAGGGAGGAGCGAAAACAAAACTATACTTACTAATAAACGCTATTTTATAACGAGTGTAGGCATTTCTTGTAATCTTAATGGTCTTGATTCTTTTGGAATTGCAAAATTGTTATCGTTTTTCTCTTCGGTATTACCAACTGGACATTTTTAATTGCTTTCGAATTCTGTTACCCCAATTAGGCTTTATTTATTCTTCGTTGGAAAGATAAAGACATTAAGCTTTTGTTGCATAGAACTTTAAAGCACAGATGTTAAAAATTCTACAAACAAGACTGATAAATATTAGTTTCAACATATGATAAGTGGATTATTTGGAGCATTTTTTCCTTACTTCACTGAATGTTTAGTTGCGAAATTATCTTGAACTTTGAATGTAATGCGCTTTTCAGAGCATGGAATAGCTTTAATAGCTATTTCTGTAGCTAGAAATTCTTTATTGATATAAATTACTCTTTACTTTTTCATAAAAGAAACATATAAAATTTAAATTTTTACTTTGCAGAAAAAATTTATTTTTGTATGAGACAGTGTGGAGAAGTTAAGTAGCCGAAGGAGGCTTCACGTCAAAAGTATCATAAACTTATGGGAGAGAAAAAAATGTAAATAAGTCTTTTTGTTTGTAGTTTGTCCTACTTTGCACTGTGTTTTGTCAAAAAAGAAATTATTGAAAATAATTAAACTGTACTTATACACACTGAGTTGTTTTCAATCTGTGTTTTGCCCTATTTTGTGAAAATAAAAATAATGAGCTCATGGAGGAGGTTTCATGTTTCAATACAATAAGCACTCGAGTTTTACAACACTTCCTTCAAATTGTAATTGTTTATAATATTTAAATAATTATAAGATTTGAGATATATATAAATGCTTTTTTATATTCCAATTGTGTTTAAAATATGCAGTATTCAAATCAAAAAGTGGCTGAATTAAATTTTTAAAGTAGCTATTCGTTTTAAAATGATCGTATAAATTTATTTAGACATAAGAATAAAAGAGGATAGACGGAAGAAGTATATAGAGAAGAGAGATTTAAACTTATCACTAGTTGAAATGCCTATTTCGATGAAAACATTCACTCATACGGTATTCAACACCTTCATTTCCAAATTACACTAGTTTAATTAACACAGCATTCAAATACATATATAAGTAGGATTCAACCATTGTTTAAATAATTTACTGTGTTAAGTTTCAAAATCTAGTTTGTTGCATTGAGGTTATGGTAAACTGTTAAAAGAATATCGATTCATGATCAAGAAAGCATCAATGAGCGTTTGAATTTCACCAAAGGTCCGTCATATGTCCCAAAATAAACCTTATTAAATAAATAGAGCAGGAGACGTCCTTATACTTTTTGTATGACATTGTCCTTGCTATCTGACCATCGGAAAAATTTACAACGTCCGTTCTTAGTAGCTTCAAAACGCGACATGAATTAAAGTAGTCTGTATTATGCGAAGTGTAATAGATTTCACCTTTTTAAAAAACGAATGCAAGTGTGAAATTCATAGATGTTTGTTAATAACAATATAATAAGTTTTTACCACAATTTCAATAGCAAAGCTAACATTTTTCTGAGAGTCCCGAAACGCCTGGTGTTATCGATCAATTTCATTATTGATGTACAACTCCATTCAGTAGGTATTCTTGGATCAAACTTAAAATAATAAGTGTAAAAGTTCAGAGAGCGTTTAGAAATTACAAAGCGCCTTCCGAAATTAGATCTGAAGTAGTTTCAAAACAAGGTATATGAATCTTAACTAAAACTTTCATCCTTTTCCCATTCTTAGAATGATTTCAATGTTTCTGCAATCTTAGTATTATTTTTAAATAACAGTAGTTTTATAAAAGTTTTAAGGAAAACGAATTCGGTGTGTCGTGAATAAAATTTGGTTCCTTTTTAACATTTTAATGAGAAAAAAATAAATTGAAAATATTGAAATCAAACTCCATCAACTGAAAAGAGACAAGATAAGGCTGATAATTCAAAATTCTTGTTATTAGGATAGCATAAGATCTGTGGAAATAAAATTGAATGCAAAATTTATAAGAAATATTATTGGGCAAAATAAAAGTGAATATTTGAACAGATTCCATTTGAACAGATTCCACAATTCCAAAGCATTTGAACAGATTCCATAATTCAGAACAATAGCCTTTGTTTAAAAATGAAATGTTTTTTAAAAATTTTCTTTAGAAGGAAATTTTTTGTTTTCATAAGGATAAAGAAAGAAATTCCAACTCAATTTAAATAAAAAAATTTAAGTCGTCATATATTTTAAATATTTTTTTTACTAAACAATATTCTGAACTGTGGATTTTTATGAATTTTTAGATATCAGATGCTGATCTCAAATATGACGGAAAACCACATTAAAAAGATTTGGCAGCAGTTTAATGAAATTTTCAGAGACATATTGAATTCGAAAATCCATTTTCTAATTCACCAAACAGCAGAAATAAAGAAAAAAATTTTTTTTTAATTTATTAGTAAATTTATTTTTACTGTAGTTATGAAGAAACAAGATATCGTGCGCATGCTATTTTTAAGAGCAATTAAAAAAAACGGATTTGAAACAAAATCTATCTCAAGTTTGTATCAATTTAGGAAACATTACATCTCTCTGCTCTGGAATCATTGAGACATTTAGGTGTTTAATGAGACATCCCAGAGTGAAACAGGGCGCAGTTAATTAAAAATAACCACACAAAGAAGGCTTTTACGGTTAGTGATTGCCACTTCAAGCGGTAATAGAAACAACTTAAGAAATCCGATTAAATAACTATTTTTAACTGGTTGCGTTTTTACTCTATATATCGGGAAACATTAGATTCTGATTTTTGTTTAACTTTTATTTGTATAAATATATAAATGTTATGAAATCAAAACGATATGAAATGAAAATATGCGCAAATGATCGTGAATTAATTGATGATAAAACTTTTGTAACAAATTATGAGTAAACATTTCTTAATGTTTATTTCTTTATGCCTCCAGAACTGGTTAGCCTTTATTCATTTATTAATTATTGAACATCTTTTTTTGCTCCCTCAAGTTTAGTTGAATTTTTATGGCGCAAACACTACAAATTTGATCTTTCTACATCAATTTTTAAATGCATTATTATTTGTTTTATTATAATAATATTTTTTAGTTTCTCATATATAAAGTATGTAATAAGAAAATATTGCAATTACCAAAAAAATTCCTTTTCGTGGTATTGTCGAATATTCACGTTCAAACTTTTGGAATTATAGCTGTTCTGCCTATCGGCGAACATAATTAAGCAGTGACATTTTGAGCTAGATGGAGAAAATTTGGTATATGATCTTACAACAAATTTATAGATTTCTTCCAGATTTAAAACGAAATTTATTCAGAGGAAATCTGTCCACCCTATTGTCCGAATACAAATTAACACGATGACTGCAAAACGAAACACGGATAAAATATAGAAAACAGATTTAGCATTTAAAGTACAGATCCCTATTAAATTTTGAACCACATCTATCAAAGGATTGACTGACACTCGATTTGTATTTTCACATGCATGTAAACGCTCTAATTCGAAACGTAATGACTTAAATCAAGGATATTTGATATATTTTTTTTAAAACTTCAATTCTAGTTGTGTGTCAAATTTTGGTTTCAATTCGATTCTGAAAAGGGCTTCCAAAATAAATATTCGATTTTCTGTTCGGTACTTTGTATTAATGGCATTTTGGCGATTAATCGCCAAATATTTCACGCTAATAGACTCTTTCGTAACTATTGTTCACAAATAGCTTATTTTTATTGTTACTATTATTATTGCACAGTAACAATAAAAGTACCTGTTTCTTCTTTATTGTCCTATGAAATACAGTGGGCCACAAAATTGAGTATACACCTTAGAAACTTAGACTTTTTGCAATTACAAATTAAATATTGCTTTAAGATGATTGAAATGTTTACCTTATATACTTTAGTCTATGCTTTACAGTACTATACTAATAAAATTGTTGCGTTTATTTATTTTTTACGAAAAAAAATAAAAGATCTGAGACGAGAGGAAAAACAACAACACAAAAATAAGAATACAGCTTTATTAATTTCCTTTTAACCAATTTTGTTGCATAACCTTTTGCTTGAATTACAGCTTGTAATCTTCTGGGCATAGATTCTACTAGTGTTTTAGTGGTTTCAACCGAAAATTTAGCCCATTCTTCTTTCAGAACCTTCTTGATAACTTCCTTGCTTGTGATTTCGTGCTCATGTACAGCTTTCCCTAATTGCGACCACAAATTTTCGATGACGTTTAGGTCTGAAGACTGGGCTGGAGTGTGTAATTGCTTCCTGCAATGGTACAGCAAGTATCACTGCACAATCTTCGCTGTATGCTTGGGGTCGTTGTCCTGCTGGAATAGGAAGCTTGACCCAAGTACCAACTTACTGGCACTTTTTTTCAAGTTATCATTTAAAATCCCCAAATATACATGTTTGTCCATAATACCATCAATAAAAGCAAGCTCTACAACTCCTCCAGCCGACATACAACCCCAAACGTGGACAGATCCACCTCCGAACTTGACTGTCTTAATGGTGTTTTTAGGTGCCAGTGCTTTCCCAGCTTCTCTCCATATTTTAAATCGTCCATCGCTTCCGTAAAGATTAAACTTACTTTCATCAGAAAATATTACAGTGTTCCATAAAGAAATAGGCTTTAAACGATGTTCTTTGTCGAAAATCACTCTCTTTTGTCTATTCACATACTTGATGAGTGGCTTTCGTATTGGTGTACGGCCATGAAACCCATAGTGGTGAAGGGTACGTCGAATTGTTTCATCTGAGATCTTTTTCCCGATTGTAGAGGACATCGATAAAGCTAGTTTAGAGGCACTGCCCCTCGGATCTTTCTTTGCTGAGTGAATGATCTTCCTCTTCGCTGTAGTACTCAGTATTTCTTTACGTCCTCTTCCAGGAATATTGGCCACAGATCCAGTTTTTTTATACTTCTGTAATATTTTTTGGACACAACCATGAGTTACACCAATCAACGAAGCGATTTCACGAAGAGATTTGCCCTCTTTCGACCATTTTGCGACCAATAAACGTTCAGATTCAGTAGTTTCTCTACGAGAGCTCATTTTACGATTTTTAATGAGAAAAAATACTATTTAAAAGCGTTGAAGTGCAATAGCAAGTGTTATAAGCAGCAGCTACTCCTGAAACTCTTTAAAGAAAATATGAAATTAAAAAAAGTGGTGGCAAAATTTACAAATATAAGAAATGTATACTCAATTTTGTGGCATGGTTTTCTATCTTTTCTTCGAATCGCTTAACCTTTTTCGTAATAAAAAAGTTAACTATAGAATTGCGTTATTATAGGATGGTAAAGCAGAGGTTAAAGTATCTAGGATAAAAAAATTTATCTATTTTAAATCAATATTTAATTTGTAATTGGAAGAAGTCTAAAAGTTTTAGAGGTGTATACTCAATTTTGTAGCTCACTGAGTGAGGCATTCTAAATATCTGATCATTCACAACTTTGCTAAAGATCCACAAATTTATGTGGGGTTGGGGGGAAGATGGATGCCCTCTTTATTAGAGAGAATGAAAGAAAAAATATTCTAGCTGATTGAAAATATTGTTGCCTCCATAATTAGAAATAATGTTTGTTTGTTTAAAAAAGGTCATATCAAACATAACAGGTCAGGTTAAAAAAGGTCATATCAAACTAGCACTAAGAAAATCGCTTTCATTGTAATTTTATACCAGCACATTTTTATACACAAGATACATAAACATCTGGCATTGTTATTTTCGGACTCCTTATACCTCCCTTTTTTTAATCATCAAACAGTCCCCAAATATTTGGAAATAGGCATTTCCTACTTTAGCTAATGATGCTATTGTTTTTAATGCCTTTTGAAAGCCAAGAATTTCCCCTGATAAAATACAAAATATAAATTTTGTTTCAGTGAGAAAGTTAATGACCGTATATAAGACTTTGCCCATTTACAGTAGAGCTATTTTCCTTTAGGTAATTTATCATAACTTTAAAAAAATTACTTTTCTAATGAGACGTAAGACTCGAAGGCAAATGACGAATCTAATGGTCGAAAAATTGGATTCTAATGACACTTTTTTATTCTTGTCGACCTCAAATATTCGCCTTAAAAGTTGAAATGAACAGGTCGCTAATGGTTCTACATTTTAGACATTGGCTAAGAATTGGAAACATTATCGCAATGGGCAATTATGATATTTCCATACTAGAGTTTTATAGGCAATTAGATTTCGCACCCTTTTTCTCTGTAAAACTTTTTGTCTCTTGTATCTCTTTTTTCGTTCTTGTGCTGATGAAAGACTGTTTGACTGTAACGAATTATTTCATGCATGCAGTTGATTATTTTTCTCTTTATAAACATAATTTCAATCTTATTTTCTTTTACAGCGTAAAAGTTAAATTTTACTAACAAAAATAATCACAGTTGGTTGATTTGATTTGTGACATAAATGCCCCATTTTGAAAAAATAAGTTATTTATGGGCGAACCTTGAAAAATTTTTTTTACATGAATGAGACCCTAATAAAAAAATATTACAGCTAGCATTTTTTATACAATTGTATTGTATTAAAATACTTTATACAATTTCTTTTCCGATCTGTTATTTGATGGTAATCAATGAAGCTGCTGATAATGGTTTATTTTTCTATTTCCTCGTCAAAATGCCACTTCAGAAAAGATTCTTTGCAGGCTTCACAGTCAAACAACAGATCAGTATTTGATAAGTACCACGGATGATTAGCTAATTTTCCCTCGCCGCTTCTAATTATTTTATTTATTTATTTTTCACCTTAAAAACTTTTTATGCCGACAGTTGAAATGACTCTTTTGGGTAAGTATGCGTTATCGAAAAAATCGTTTAATTGCTCAAAAAATGTTCAGTTTATTATATATTAAAAGTGTTACACATGTATGATGAAAATGTGATTGTCTGCTTGAATTTTCTCATCAATGTTTTTTTTTTGTTTTTTTTTTTTTTTTTCAGTTTTCATTCAAAAACTGTGATAACCAATCTAAAATTTAAGAATTTCTACTTCGTAAAGAAAGTTTTCTGTATTTCTCATAATCATTGCACAAGTGATTTGTAAGATATAAAATTGTATAAAAAATTTCGCTTATTACTTAAATTATTTCTTCTTCATCTTAGTTTTTGTCTAAAGTTGTTGATTAGGGCTAAAGTTAATCAGCAGTTTCATACTGAATGAAAATTTAATTGAAATAGTAAGAATGACTTGTATAAAATTTTTAAATTTCTAGATAAGTCAAACCTCACTCAGTTTTACTGATAATATACTATTCTTTTGCATAATGAAGTTAAATGGCACCCGAAGAATTAGAAAGTTCACCTTCCTTATATATTATATGTTGACTTAAATACAATAAGCAAAATATGTTTTGCTTTTGTAGCATTCCAAAAATAATATTTAAAACATCGAAACATTCTTTGTGCCTTACTTTTCAATCCATTATCTTTGTTTACAATAAAATAAAAGGCAAAAAAAAAAATTCATAAAATTATCATCTATGCATCGCTTGTGCAACATTTCGCCAAGGCGTTATACTAAAATAAATGACAAAGAACTTCGTAAAAGTGCCGTCGATGTATCGTTTGCACCCCATTTTACCAAGGTGTTATATATTTTTATACTAAAGTAAATACCAAAGAATATGTTTAAATTATTATCGATGCGTCATTTGTGCCCCGTTTTACCAAGGATATCTATTTATACAAAAGTACACGCCAAAGAATTTCGTAAAATTGTTAGCAATGTATCACTTGTGTTCCGTTTCACCAATCCATTATGTCTGTTTATATTGAAATAAATAAAAAAAAATCTTGAAATTGAAATGGCGTTAAGTTGAAGGGATTATCAATTAATTATATCAGACTGCACGAGTTTGTAAATAAGCCGTGTTTACTGTATATTCTAGGATGAAAAGCAATTTTGGAGGTCTTTGACACAATTTACGAAAGAACTTAACTCCTTATACCATAATCCCCAGAGTTTTAAACAACGATCGAAGAATTGCGCAATGGGCCGGAATGGATCGGAAACCGTCACGAGCAATGCAGGAACCGCAGCCGGAAAACTTCCTTTCCTGATTGTTCAGCTGGATGGCTCGAGAACGAGGAAGGAAGTGACAGAGCTGCAATTTGCTATTTAGAAATGCAGTCGCCTCCTTTCATGAATTTTTAGCAGGCGATAAGGAGGTTTTCGGATGGATCCGAGTGAAAATGTCATGTCAGATGCTTCTTAGCATTACAGCAGAAGCAGCGACAAACTGACTATTTTACGAATTGGCAATCCATCAACAAAGACAGTTAGCAAGCAATATTCTTGTATTACAATCAGAGAGAATTTGTTAGTGTTCCAATCCATCTTTTTAATAAACGTGGATAGATGGCTTAAGTTGATAGTTTTCAGTTCAATAATATATTAAACTACGCAAAGTTCATAGTAATCTGTTCATTAACCATACATAAAATCACTGTATCATAAAACAACCAATTTATATATATATATTTAGAATTTTATCTGTTTCTGAATACTGTTCCTGTTACTTATCCAACAGCTAGAAACAAGTTTTAAAAATCCAAAATAAAACTTTTTCTTGATTGAGAAAAATGCTTTAAAAATCTACACGACATGCTAAAGTCTTTATGTTTTAAAAGTCTACGCCACAATCGGAATTTTTAAAAATTTGGCTGAATTTTTCTCATTCAAATGATTAAATGACGGGAATTTCTTCGAATGTTTTGTCATTGCTGATAAAAGCGGGCTTTTTTTTAGATTTAGGAACTCTATTTATATTTTCTCCACAAAGGGATAAAAGATATTAAATGTATAAAACTTACAAATAGTTTTTCTCTAAGAATGTACCTTGTCAAATAGAAAAATAGTTCTTACATTTTACATGTAAATGTCATGCACAGAGTAAGTTTTTTGTTATAACCAAATAACAAAAGCAAACATGCAAATACAATATTAAAACATCACCGATTCCGGAATACAAATCAAAATAATTATATGGTTTAAAATTCATTTAGAATTAATAAATAAAATTCTACTTAATAAATAGTTACCGTGCTTTTTTTAAAATTCGTAACACTTAGGGAAAAAACAGTACATATAAAATCATATTTCATGTTTAAACATGAAACGAATTTGTATTGTTATATTTCAAACAACCTTTATTTCTACGGATATTTTTTTATATTTCGATAATTTTACTTTACAATATAAAGTTTTTCAAAAAAAAAAAACAAAAATATAGAATATAGACGAAACTAATTACTCTATTTCATGATCTGCTAGGAAATTACAAGGTACTCATTTCACGTGGGCGACACGGTCACATGACAAACGTAACAGCGCAATTGTTTTTCATCTAAATACAAGTTGTTTTATGCTGTTCTAGAGCAGTATGTTCTTTTTCCCATGCGCAATATGTACATTAGACCCTGAAATTAAATTGCATGGCGCATTTCATTTCTTTCATGTGCACATACATTGGATCCATAACGAACTGTAATTCAATCATTCTAAAATGGATAAGATTCGAAAATATAAGATTCTAAGAAAGAATTATTTTCATTTTTTTTAAAAAAGAAAAGCATTGCAGAAAATTAAAATATTCTTTCTTTTTGAATAAGGGCACAGTTACACAGTATTATTTGAATTATACTATAAAAATAGAAAAGTGACATTTTAATCAAGGTTGAATATTTCAGTATTAAGATTGAATCAATAACAATTATTTCATCCTAAAAAGATGTTGTTTATTGTTTTTTCCTTATTTCCGATTAAATGTTTTTAACGCAATTTTACAATTTTATCTATATATAATCTTTTCTCCTTCTAGAAGGTTCGCATACTTTCCGTAATAATGTTTTTAGAAAAATCAAAAAAAAATATCGCCTCGCATAATCATACACTACCAAATTGCAGTAATAATTGGTTATTTAATAACAGTTTTACAAAGTTTTTTCCCCTCTTCGTCCTGCATAATTAGTTCTGCTTCAGTGAAGGATTCTGTGTCATTGACATTGCATTGATTTCTTTTCGCACTTTCTGCGACGCCTGAATTCTTTTAAATACAAGACCGAACCCTTCTGCAAACACGCTAAGCGGGAAACGTCAGTAAAGAAACCCAACTGAGCGAAAATTGTGAATTTATAAACAGGTAGCCGAGTGTTTGCCTTACTTATTATGCTGCGTTAAGACCTCCCGAAGAGATCAATAAATAAAGTTTGAAACAAACAAAAAAAATCGCGTTTCTGTTTTTAATTGGGCAAATGAATGGACACTTTGTACAGAATCTTTGATTTAAGAAATCGTAAAGCGGAAATAAAAGTCAGATTTTTTTTTCCAACAGTATTTAAATTCAGATAGGTCTTAAAAATTACATACAATCCACGAAATTGCAATCAGTAATTACTGCGAATAATTACTGCGCATATTGTGAAAAATATTATCGTGTACCTTCTATAAACAGAAATGCATTCTAAATTATATTTTATTTTGATATTAGAAACCAATTTTCTGCGGTCACACATGCGGATAGTTGTAAGTTGTACTAGAGACGAGGATATCCATTTAATTTTTCTTAACGTTCCTTTTCTTTCTTTCTTAATATTCATAGTACAAGAATTTTTTTTAAAGATTTCAAAAGTAATTTTAACTTGTTTTCCTAATAACTTATCTAACACCTTAAACAAATATATTCTTAAAAAATCGCATCATTGAATCTATCGATCTTATAACCAGTGAAAATTCAGACAGGCTTACGAGAAACGGACAGTCAAAATAGTCAAAAATAAAATAAATATAATATTTACTATATTATTTTATATTGCATGTATACTTAAAATTATTATGTATACTTATCTGATGATTATAGGAATACCTCCGTGAAAATAAATGATATTTCAAATTTATTGCAAGGAATATATATTAATTGTATTCAATTAACCAATAGGAATGCACTGACATGGTAAGCAATGCTTTCTTTGTATTTAGTTCTGTAATATCGCAAAGATAATTTGTATTTTTGACTATTTCTCTTTGAATTAAATTTGAACTAAATATATAATACAGAAAGAAATTTTTGGCATCAGGGCTACATAGCAAGTTTCAGCTATCTAAATCATTTTTTAATTATAGAATTCATATTTTTATGAATATAAAAAGGTGAATTGGGTTCATGGTTTGATATATAAGATTTTGGTATCAGGACCAAACAGCATCATTATTATTAACAACAATTATCGAATCATTTCGTTTTTTAATTATCGAATTCACTTGCTTATGAATTGAAAGCAGTGGATTCGATTCATAATTTGATACAAATCTATAAAATTTGACTTAATACTGGTTATAAAAACCATATGCCAAATTTCTTTCACGTATCTTTTTGCGTTTTTGAGATGTGACCGCATGCTAATGGACGAAAAGACAGATAAGTTCCCTTTCGGCATAATTCAACTAAAATTTGTTTCAGATTCGCAGTCTTGCCGTGAAGACGCCGTAACAGATTTCATTCCGGTAGATCGTTTTGTTTTTGATTTAACATATTCATAGATAAACAGGCATAAATCCAAAAATAATTTCTTTTAAGAGAATGTAATCATGAAGATCTTAAAGACAGAAGTGACTTGACAAAATATCGAGATCAAATATTTGAAGTCTGCAGTATTTTCTCTGTACTCTTTGTATATTTGGTGTAAGAGAGAAAAGTAAGAAGCAAGTCGTGTCAATTTTTCTTAAATACCTGATATACACGCACAAAACTATTTAAATGGATTATGATACTCTCCTCATATCTTTCTTTTCTATGCACTTCTAGCTTGAATTATAATTGGCTATAATAGCTGTGTTTATCAAAGAAAATATTCAATCGCCATTACTATGTACTTACTGTTTCAAGTAACACAAGCGTCATTGCACCAAAGCTATTTTCGATGAACAGGTCAATTTCACTCGGTCGCCATTTTCCAGCGTTTATTTATTTTTAAAGTTTCGTTATTATTGAGTGGCAAAAGGAAGTAAGCCATAAATTATGCATCTTCGCAGAATAATATAATTGATGAGTAGTTGAATTCGAAAAAGTATGGGATCCATTCGAATTGCTTTCAAAATACCAGGAAGTCATTCATAACACAGTTTAGTCCCGCTTAGCTATCTGAAATAGGCTAAATGCTTTTTCGTGAATCCATGATTTTCCCATTCGCAGTATCAACTTGATCCATTCCGACCGATTTAGTATTTGTTGCTCTTTTATAATCGATTTCAGTTAATGATATATTACATCATAATCATCATCCACTTTTAGTTTAGTCTGATCGATATTATTTTTTATATTTATATTGTCACATTTTAAAATATTCGATGAAACTTCAAGATAAACGTGATAGAGATATTTGGTTACTCATACGAGAAGCGTGTGTTTTGATAGTCACTTAGTAATAAATCACTTATTTTTCTTGAAATACAGCTTTTGCAATAATTTTATCACATTCAATCCAAATTTATTAATATCATTAAAGCAACATTTTATCATTAACATAATTTTAATATTATTATCAAATTTATTATCATAATCATCATTTTAAAACAGACTTTTTTAGAGCTCCTTATGAGTTAACTGTAATAAATGTCTATCTTCTGAAATCTGACAGCAGCTTTTGAAAATGTGCTGGTCAAGCTATTAAAATATGTGGGGGAAAAACCATAGTTTTTTGTTCAGAATTTAACTATGCAATTAATAATTTAATTAATCTTGGGAAAAATACTGGTGCCATCTGAGAAGATTTTTTTTTTCCCCTCTACGAAAAGGCTGATCGATATGTTGTGACAGAAATTAATGACAATTTTATCTCTTCACCGAAATAATTTAAGAAAAAAACACTAATTATCCTACAGATACTTTGAAGCACAAGATTACTTTACTAACCCATACGTGATTGCCAGCTTGCCTGAGAGATTTGGCGATCCGTTGTTTCATTGGAAATATTGGTTTTGTTTAATTTCAGTTATATCTCTCATGCAAAGCTTGATATTTATAAATCCTGCAATAGATATTAAAACCTTATTATTTTAAAAGTCGGACACCTGTTCGTTTATTTTGAAATTGAAACTTCTTAATGCGTCAAACTTCATGATATAATTGTGCCATTAAATGTCCAGGTAATCTGTTTTTAAAATAGTACGTTCTGTTTCGAGCTTCTGGAGTTTCATTTTCTTATTTCTTATTGTAAACTGCGCTGATGATAAATAGATTTTTTTTCCCCAGCTTCCAACTAAATCACGCGATTAAATAGTTGAGGAAGTAATAAAAATGATTTGAATTTTATTGAAATAATGAAATGTATTGTTGAAAATTATGTATTCTTTTGTATTGTACTATCAAAAATATCTCGGGTATCTATGTGCTTGAAAATAAACGGCTGCATCAAGTGAAATAAATCGTTGCTTAATTCCCTAATTAGCGCATCTTTGATTTTTACGGACAACAAATTATCGCTTCTTAAATTTATAAACAGAAGTACTTCGATAAATGCTATAATTCGATAAAAAATATCATATCGTATAGAATACACAACACTTAAAATAACAAACGGATTCTTGATCTACAACACGTAATTGAAAGAAATAAAAGGTGTCATGTAATTAAATTACGAATTAAAAGTAATTAAGATCTTAAAATAACAACATCAATCTTAATTTTCTAAATTTTATATTAGGAAACAAAAAACAAAGCCAAAAAAAAAAACCCTGAATTTTTAACAATTATTATAGTTCTGACTTTTTTCATATCTCGTACAAACCTGATATATGCCTGAAAAGGAAAAAAGTCAGGCATTCTAGTTGCTGGTTGCAAAAAAGTTTAGTTTCTGCTTCTTCTTATGGTATTTTGAAAGCTGAAATAGCATGTTGATTGTTAAGAGACAAAATATATATTGTTAGGAAAGCATATGTATCCTCCTAAGAGAAGAGAGGCCACTCAAAAACTACAAAGAATGAATTATCCTTCGCTAATTTCATACGATATTCTCTAAAACTGAAGATAATCATGTAATTTAAAATGAAAACTAGCAATTCATATTTCATTTCTTCGGACATTCGTGTTTGGAACTGTGGAACATTCCAGTGCACTCAAAGAATGGAATGACGGATAATTCCAGCTATTCGAGGAAGGAAAATCACTGCGAGACATGCCATTGGCCTTCACAATCAGGCACACGCGTACTATGTAGTTCATTGTTCCATTCTGGATGAAAGAAAGGGCGAAATTAAAGGATTTCCACTCCCCATAGTAGCTACTCGGATCAACAGGAAAGAATGTTGGCTGTTTCTCTCGGGATTAGTTCGACTCCCGAGTAATAATCGGAAAAGGACAGTACGATTGTTTTAAGTAATTAATCCTTCCGGTAAGGCATTTTTAGTTTTTTCCAACCTGTTGCGCTTCACGGACTGTATGGTAGCGCTCTTCCTTTCAAGTTCAGCATGAAGACAAATGCAATAGATTTAGAAATAGTGGTGGATTTTCGACAAGGTCTAGGATTATTGGGTTGCAGGCAGATTGTTCAAATATGTCATTAACCTTGATGCTAAATAAATAAATTTATTAAAATATACAAATTTTGAGAATTGTGAAAGATTAAAATTATATAACACTTTGTCAAGTATAATTATTCAGGTATCTATCTGTTTCATTATATTTAGTTAGTTGTTATAACATTTATTAGCATCAAGCATATATACTTCAATTATCGTGGGTACAAATATTAATTATGAACAGTCAAGAGTCATAATAAATGAATTTAAATCAGATGTATTTTCACAAAGCTATTCGTATAAAAAAATGAATTAAAACACTTAAGCTGATGTTACGTCAGTAGTATGTAAAAATGTAAACCAATGCAACCAATTTATTAAAAAAAAAGGTACCTTATATTGTACAATGTCTTAGATCACCAAAAACCGCCTCTAGTTAAGCTGTCACATTGAAGGAAAAAATTTCTAGTCTTAGCCGTTTCAAAATTCTAGCCTTACTTTTTTAGCCTTCAATTAACAGTTTGAAGATTCTTTGAAAGTTTGTTGCCGTTGTTTTCTTGTGCAAAAATTTGTATAGTTAATGATCATAACAGCCAGTCATAATAATCCCTGTCTATACGGCTTAGTTCTGTGATAATGTGGTGACCGGCTGCAATTTAAAAAAAAAGTTAAGCTGTCACACAACATCGGTCAACGAAGCTGCGTAGAACACTTGAAGCAATGGTGAGGTGGAGGTATATGGATAATCCAGACATCAGTCTTTCCATGGCGATAATATATTTTTATGTTTATTCCATATTTTAAAATCAAATATGACTAGGAATCAGAAGAAGAATATCTTACCCCAAATTTCATTTATATTTAAGAAATCACTCATGACGACTGTGCGTGAAAAGATTGTTATGTCCCAGGAACTATTAACCCTCGCTCGAACTATTAACCTCGTGATCGTTTTCATAGATGGACATAATGTCAAAAATAGCTTTTCGAAACTCAGAGAGGTTCAAAACATGGCGATTCATTAAAATTTGGAGGTTGAATTTTTTGATGACTGCAATATTTCCCCCCTTGTGTGCTTTTGAATATCAGAAAGAAAGCGAAAATCATTTCATCTGATATTCCTTGTTGATACGAAAAATCTGGTGAAAAGAAAAGTTATTTATGTTTAAACTGAACTTTTTAAAAAACTGTTTACACTTTGTACTATTTCTATACATTTAAAAAAATCTTAATATTAGTGGAATCATAATCAATCGAAAAGGCCTCAGATTATATATGAGTGTGGAAATTTCCAATTAGTACTTTATTAATTGGTTAGCAATAACAATGTCCGAGCATTTGCCTTCAAATAAAAAGAAATGTAGATTTGGCCCTTGTTCTTAAATAGACGTGTTGAGGATAGGGCTTGAAGATCTGCACTTTAATTATAAATGAAAATTTGAAGATTTGCTCTCCAGTGCTTGCAATCACCAGAACAAACAAGGCTAGACAAACTCAGATCTAATTTTCGTAACTATAAAACATAGTGTTCGAGTAGATAGCTGTTATATTTGTTTAGAAGGGAATGCAGTGCCCTTTAAGACCTATTTTCAGTGAACATTTATTGTTACGATTGTTTAAAGATTTTGGATTTTTTGAATTTTATTAGCACAAGAGCCATGGTGTTGACTATGCTGCGCCAAATAGTTTAAAGAAGGTAGTAGTGAAGAAAAATGTTTCTGCATTGAATCAGGTCTTAATGTTATTGTTAGCTAAATATTTAAACCAAAAATTTTCTAGATGGTAATTCTCACTCAATAAATTAAAAAAAAATTTAACTAAAAAAATTTTTTTATCATTCATTTTCATATTTTATGTTAAGTAAAACACATAAAGTTAACAGTGACTTAAAGCGCATATATGCCCACTTTCAAGTTCCAAAATAGCAGCTGTTTCTTTAGGCGAAACGCGAACGAACCACGCATTCGTTGTAAATGGAATAACATTATTTTATCGAATATTATTTAAGAACACTCAACATAACTGCTTATAATCATTTTCAAGAAAAATTCACACACCGCAGAATATAGATGTTATGAACCAATCTTAAGAATAATAAAATCTTCCAATTTATCTTTAAAAAAATCATAGCTCATCCATATTAAAAGATAGTAATGAATTATATTTTAATAACAACAAAACTGTCAGCTCTTATTTAAAAGGGAATTTGGTTTTTATGATAATATCGATAGAAAGCTTCTGATATCGATGCTATCATAAGTTAGAAATAATTTATGCTATCTACGTTTTCTGCTTTATTGAAGTAATCATGCATACCAGAGGCAAAAGGAAAACGATTATTGATTATCTAAGCTGTCTAAACTGTCTCAGTTTTAGAAATTAGTGTCATTTCGCGTTAGGTTGGCTCTGTCCTTATTTTTTTTACATTCAAATTAAGTTTGAAAGTAATGAAAGCGAATTTTCTAAACCGAATCACCATGGTTCAGTTTTCCTCTTTTGTGAAGTGGATTATTCTCCTGTAATCACAATTTACTAACTCTTTTTAATAAACAAATTTTTAAAAAACGTTTCTTAAAGTTCTAAGCTTAAAGAATGTTTATTAGGGTAACAATATTTCAGAACCAGAACAAAAGTAAGATGAAAGTAAAATAACGAATAAACTGAAATCCTAAAATCCATATTAAGTACATCAAGTTTTTCTAATAACGGAGTGACTCGATAATCCCGTATCAGTCTTGGAGTAAGGCGTCGAAAAGATAAAATATTTTTCACTTTACTATCTTCAGATTGCAAATATGCAGAAGGAGATGTAAAAATGTTACCACACTGGCTTCATTCAAATCTGTGGAATCGCTGCCGATAGGTAAGGAAGATAAAGGATGGCAAATATACCGATAGAGAAGAAAAGGCATGACATCAGTTACTTTCTTAAAACTTGTTTCAACCTAACTTATTTATCTACTTAAGGATGCATACTTAAAGAAGATCTCAATGCATTGAAATACGCACAAAATATAGAACAATGGATTGCAATATACTCCACAGAAAAATACAATCCTAAAATAAACGAATACGCCAATCATATATGAATTTAAAAGTTGACGGCAATTAATTCTAAAAATATAGAAAGACATATTGAAAACATTAATATCTTCAAAATGTTTATTAAAAATATTCAACATGTATCCAAATTTAATTTCCTTTTTTTTTTTTTGTGAGATAGAGCAATTCAATATAAAAGGATTAAAAGTGGTCTTATCATAAATTAGATGTTAATATCTGAAATATGACGTATAGCTTAAGTTCATGTTCCTGTTTAATAGAAATATCTGTAAAGTTTCAGTTTAAAAAATATTTACTTAAATGTGTTCTTCAACTTGAATACTTAAATGATTTTATATCGATTTGAAACACAACCTTTTCGATCTAAGAAATTCAATATTCATTTTTTTAAATTTATTCCTAATTTTGTAATGATTCCATAAACGAAATGGTAATGTGCATGTTATGTCATATATTTAACCTCTTTTTTTATGTAGTTGCCTAAATCTTACAGATAAATGAATCGATATCTATGCAAAAATATTAAAATGAATGTTTATATTTTGCTAATTGATTATGTTTAAAATTAGATTGAATTTTGAATTTCAAATGAATGATTCGGAACAGCTGACTCAGATAAAAGAAAATTTTGTAAAATTATTCTTGTGAAATATATAACAAAAGATTTGTTTATTTATCCTATTTTATAAAACAATAAATTTCTAAGAATCAGCTTTGAAAAGTTTTCAAATTCTTGAAGAACGAATTCGAACTCAAGCCATAAAATTTATCGTCTGCTTTTTTTCTATCACTGTTGTTCTGCAACAGAATAAAGCCTTTTTTATATTATTTTATTTTATTTTTTATATTTTTATGCTGTGTGCCCCGCCATCCGAAACAGCGAAGCGGACGCTTCGCAAATTTTCCCTTCACATCAGAGCAGTTCTTTAGTACTCAAACCAGATCGTTTGGAAGTTTTTCCTCCTCCCTTGCAAATTTCTTCGCTTGGGGCAAGTACCGCGAAGTCCAACAACCCCTTCGTTGTTACTGCTTCAGCGAGCTCCTTCAAGATAAAAAGAGGCGCGTGTTGTGATGAAGCGTAACCAAAATTGAAAATAAACAAAAAAGCAGATGTAGATTTGCAAGTTTCAGCTCTTTTCTTTATATGCTTATTTTTATTAAGGCTGCTGGCTTTCTGCT
This sequence comes from Argiope aurantia, assembly GCA_026543865.1. Taxonomy (NCBI): domain Eukaryota; kingdom Metazoa; phylum Arthropoda; class Arachnida; order Araneae; family Araneidae; genus Argiope; species Argiope aurantia. The sequence continues at coordinate 115,873 of JAPMOR010020548.1, forward strand.
GCAGTCTTGATGATAATAATAATAATAATAAAAAGTCTATCTGACCGGTTTTAAATTTTTTTTACCATTTTTATTTATTTTTTGTCAGTTCTGTATCTTTCCTGTAATCGGAATATCTCGATATAGAACTATTTGTCATACCGTATTTAAAACAGAAAAGAAAAACTGATTCAACCTGATTTGACCAGGATATTAATTTTATTACGTCTGGATATCATTTCAACAGTTTGTTGACACTTTGCAATAATATTTGTGAGTATTAATGAGGAAAGAAAAAAAGAATGTTTTTATTCGTCATATTCCATTATGTGAAAGCGGGTTTCCCCCCCCCCTACAAATTAGAGTAGTTTTGTTATGTATTTATGGGAAAAAAATGAATAACTTTATTATTTCAAACAATTATTAACGTATATTAAAGGCTTACACATCTGTGTTTTTTGAATGTAATAAAATGAGTGCAAAATAATAACTGCCGGTATTTTTTATTTATTTAAGCGAAAATAATAATTTTCTTCTACTGTTCTGAAAAATATTTATTCTTTTATATTTGTACAGATTCATTTTTAACATTTTGCAAGTTCGTACTTATGATTAAAAAATAAATTGAAATATTGATGATATGTAGATATATATTTTTTCAGGCTGAAGTTACCGCTCTTGTTAATTTGTGCTGTATAGTAGCATAACATCGAACTTTTCAAATAAAACACCTTTTTGTTTGCATATGATAAGAGCACAAAAACTACATCTAATACATAGTCTTATCAGTAAACAATATTGATAAAATAAACACTAGAGATGATAAACATAAACGGCAAACGATTGTGTAAATGATAAACCGAATACATTAATAACGTTACGATGATCAATTATACTCAAATGTTCTTTGTCCAAATATTAAATCCAATCATTAAAAAAATCGGTAAAATGTTTTTTTATTTAGTATAATTCGATTTTTTAATAGCTATCCGATTAATAGCTATTTTAGATTGATTAGATTTAGATTTTTAGATTAATAGCTATTTTAGATTTAATGGCTATTTTATAGCTATTCGATTTTTTTAATAGCTCGTTTTTTTAATAGCTATCAATAAACTGTTCTTTTTTAATTTCTAAGGCTTTTAGAAAATTATACATTTAGATAATTACAAACATTTTTTCAACACTCTTGTAAAATTTTAATTATAAGCTAATATTATGTACCATCACATTAACTAATAAAAACATATTTTAAGAAAAAAAAAAATGATAATTCTGCATAAATTTTCAAAATTCGCAAATAAAGATTTGGCTAAAATAAATTTTTGTTCGATAATTATTCTCTGGAAGAGAATAATTAACTGTATTTTAAATAATTTTTAAGTGATTAATGATATTAGAAGTATTGATTAGGGCAATAAATAATTGGAAGACAGTTACAGTTAATTAAACCTTTATATTTTAATTTCGAATGATGAACAAAATATAAAGTTGTTAAATAAATATAACATAGTTTGTGATTTCTTTTATTAAAAAATTATGATTTTGTGTAAGAAAATAATTGCCATCAAAATTTGTCAAACTTTTAACTTTCCGCTAACGAAGTAGTTAGTTTCTTTTGATATCGAGAAATTTTATTTTCAGTAATTTAATAAATGAGCAAGAATAATATTTTTTTATCGTTTGATTGTTGAAACAAGTTTTCGAATAACCGAACTCGTAGCCATTAAAAAAAAATAATAATAATCTTGAAAACTGTGAATATAATAAATTTATATTCACTAAACACAGGACATTATTCTATTTATTTTTAAAATTACCGCTTTATTTTTGTTATTTAATAATAATTCTTTTTCAACACTCATTCGCGCCAAATGGGACTAAGAAATCAGAAAATTTAATTATTTTATGAAAGATGAATAGAACTGAAGTGTGAATCTAAATAATTAATGATATATTTGACATAAACACAAAAATTATTTGACTCTTCTCTTTTCTTTTTTTTTTTCCCTTTTTTTATCGGAAAAGAAAACGTTTATTATGACTTATTCTTCAAATAATTACTTTTCTACCTTTAGATAGTAAACTTTCAACTAACATTCAGATGCATCGTTCAGAACTATTTATATTAGATGACTCTATTTGAACAATGGACGTTCGCTCCAAAAAACCCTCTCACTGTAGCTTGTCTATATAATATGCAAACAGCAGTAAAAAAAAACAAGAAACGTTGGAATAGAAACATTTGCTTCTGTTTCTGACTGGTTTAATGTATGCAGGTGTTAAAAGCCTCCCTTCTCTGGTGGCTGACTAAAAATGAAGTTTTAATTGCATTCGGAATGATGCAATTGGACTCTGTCGAGCGAGTAATGGATCTTAATTTTTTGAAGAGTCTTTATTTTTTGCCAACCGCTGCGCTTAGCGACAGGACCAAGGTCGGGAGAAATCGTTGACCTCAAGAAAGAAAATAAATAAATTAATAAGGAAAACAGAAAGCGGTTCTGCCTTGCTCGCGCTCCTAAAAAGGTCACACGTTTCTTGTCCGACGGTTAAAAAAAAAAGGACTGACGGACTCCTTTTGAAGAAAAAGAGACAGATTATCATCATCATGCCCATCTTTATTATAAAGTGAGTCAGGTGAAAATGCTTGTATTTACCGAGATCTTTTATTATTGGTAGAACACGTTTGAGAAGATAGGCTTATGACGTCATTCTTGGTCATAATACACATTTAAGAATTTTTTTAAAAGAAAAAAATAAATACGAATTATTCTTATTTATTTATTCATTGCTAAAAATTTAATCACTATCTTTATTAATCTATAAGTAATGTCTAGAATAATTGGATGTGCTCGAATTTGAAATTTTTTTCTTTCTATATTTCTTGCGTCATATTTTTGCCACTGCATTCATTTAAAAGAAAAATTGAACAGAACAATGAATAAAATAGAAATTTACTTTTTATATTCGGATGCAATAATTAGAGTTTTTATATAATTTGACGCTTTGATGAAAAAAAATTCTTTATTAGTCATCTGAATTATTTTGTGTTTCTCCTTTGTGAGTGTATATATCATAGAGTATATATTATTTAAAATAATGTAATCATTTTTCTTAGTTTAAAAAAAATTTCTAGTTCGAAATAGATTGTATGAATATACAAGTAAAAATAAAAATATAATGTAAAAATATTTTGTACCTTCACGGGAAGGGAATTCTTTTGTTTATTATTTTTACAGTTTTGTTTTTTGTCTTTCAACAGTGGAAAAATTGGCAATAAAAAATTACGTATAAATATTACTATGTTTGTACTAACATGAGCAGTTTTTCTTTCATTATCTTTCCTTTGATTTTTCCTTGTTTTCATTGTCCTCCCAATAAACTTCGTTAAAATGTGTACCGTTAAAATACACTTTCTTGTATATAAGTTATATTCTTCAATCTTAATAGTTTATTTATAAATTAATTTTTCGAATAGGTTCGTCAAATACATTTTATAAATAAAGGTAGCTTGTTTTTACACAGCGTATATCTTAAATTTCACTGATAAAAATAATTTGTTGCAATTGTAATGTGAACTCATACGCATAGATTATTGCTATTAATGAATATATCTTTTGTAAAAATAAAACGGTAGGTTTGTCAGAGTTATTTAAATCATTGTTTGGCAATATTTCATTTCATCATTAGAAGGACAAAAATATTAATAAGATTTATTAGTATCTAAAGTGCAATCTTTGTGTATAACAAGTATGCTTTTTTACATAAATGTATCTCTGTGCAAGTATGATTGCATCAAATGTATTAATCATAGATCATAAGACAAATTTTTAATCCTATTGTCTGTAGGCTTGAGTGAATTATAAAGTGCAAATTAATTTCATGTCGTTAGGGTTAGTGCTTATCATTAACTTAAATGTGAAGCATGATGTTTGATAACTTCATCAGTCATATGGGGATTTTAATTGCAAATTCAATTCTGTAAAAAAAAAAAAAAAGGCGGTATTTGGAAGGTGATTTTTTTTAAGTGTTGAGGTTTTCAGTTTCAAAGGAGTTTTCATATTGTACGGTTTCTAATACGATACAAAGATTTCGAAGAGAAAGTATTGTAATCGCCAAAAAATTCGAACTCGAAATTTTGTCGAATCTCTATGATTCACATTTCTTTTGGGTCCAAAAACTACGTTTCAGGAATTATGTTTGTATGTCCGCCTGTCTATGAAACTATAAGTAAAAACGCTTTGAGCTAGAGGGGTGATATTTAGTATATGGTCTTTAAACTAAATTTCTAGCAAGTTTGGAATGAAATCCATTCAGAAGAAATCCGTCTATCGGCCCAAATAAATAGAAGCTGACACGATAGTTTAAGACGAAGAAAGCTAGACAGATAAAACTAGATTCACGGATCTAAGATGTAGACATATTTCAAAATTCGAATCAAATCTCTCTGAAGGTGTTGACCGTCTGTCGGTTTATTCTTCCACTAACATAAAAATGCGATGACTTAATTGTATGGAATTTGGTCTTGTCATTTTGTGAAGACATTTGTAGTTAAGTGTCAGATTTTAATTTCAGTCTGGTTGGTAAAATGGTGTCCAAAATATACATTATGTTTTCTTGTCCTTGTGTATTAATCGCCAAAAATCGCACGTTAGTAGGTTCTTTCGTAACTATTATTTGCTAAGGGCCTGCACTTAATCATATACATTTACAAGAGAGGATGCGAGAAAGTGTCGCTGAGACCATTTCCGCTGGTCTATTGAACATTAGGATCACTATTAAAATTTTCTTAAATCTGTTTAGTGCAAAATTAAATTACTTGAAATCCATTGCACAATAGATTATTTATAATTCAATAATTGATTTTGGAGATACATAGCTTTCTAATCTTCTTTCTGCAACATTTTACGTTAACAGCTCTAGCTTAAAATATGTGTTTTCGAATTGGTTTCTAACATTAAAAAAAATACAAGAAACGAAGTAAGCTATTACCAAGAAATATGGTTTCTTTACCTTGTGCAATGTTTTCATAGAACGTCCTTGAACAGAAGAAGCTAAATTAATATTCTTTTGGTGCTTCGCACTTTTTCCTTATATTTGAATAATAATTTCAACAAAAAAAAGTGATAATAAATCACATCAATACCAATCGATGAAAGGTTTTAAATCTTACACTTGAGCATAAATGGAATTTTTTTGTAATAACAAAAATGTTAAATGCACTCGTATTTTAGCTTATTATTGGTGATCGATATCGCAATATTTTCCAGAGTCCATGAAAAAATAACTTGTTTATTCAATCATAAATTTTGGATTTTTATTCTTATAAAAATAAATGCAATCCAATCCGAATGTTCTTCAAATTTTCCTTACATTACTCTCAAATTGAACCGTCTGAAATCTTAAATTTACTAAAATGAAAGTAAGTTGGGAATGACTTCCTATGTGTGCAAACAAGTAGCTGTAACTAATGTAGATTTCCCTGAATTATAAGGAAGGAAAGAAAGAAAGAATAAAACGATGATAAAGTTACAGATAGTATGTCATAGAAAAGGACTATAGATAAATCTAATCGCAAATTTAATATTCTCCGTAATGTTTCTTAAAACCTTTATCACTTTGATTGCCTGAATTGAATTTGTATGAATTCAATCTAAGCATGAACTTATCATTTATTCGTAACTCACTCTTGCAAAAATTTATAATTTAAGTCATGCTCTTTTTTTAAATCCATTTTTTTTTTTTTTTTGTTACCACAAAATGGATTTCATGTTTTATTTTACTCTGTCTTTCATAAGTACTGATAAAATGGAAAAAAAAGTGGATGATTGAATAAATAAGCACTAATATTTTTCAATATACAATTATTCAACAAAAGAAATGTTTGCATAACAAGCATTTCAAAGCAATTCGCGTCATTCTACTGCTAATGGATTGATTTAATGCAATGAATTTATAATAGAGATCATTATGAAGAAAGTACACTTTACACCGTAGATTTTCTCTTCGAATTCATCAGTGTCACTTTTATCGAAACATTTGGGCCCATCTTCCTTCAACTAGACACCAAATTATAACCGAATGGTGTAACAGGATCGCTTATCCGACATCTTCCATTAATTACCAAAACAGAAACTGAAACCTAGATCCCACGACCTCTTGCCAGCTCTTCTCCTCAACCTTATGCAATGCCTTTCCAAGAAAGAACATCCTTGAGGGACACAAAGATATAGATGACTTGGAAAGTGGGTAGATCCGTGACATCTTTCAATATTTATAGGAGCCTTCAAGTCTGATCCAACCTTAAGTGTCACCCCTCGCTTATCTGCCGACCCGGACCCCCTTATCAAATTTTACCATCACACCTGATGAATTTTTTTTATCTCCACTCGGGGGACTTTGGTGAAAGGGGGCCCTTGAGAGGGCCTTCCAGAAAAGGTAGGGGAAAGGAGGGGGGCTGACCTCATTCCAAACAGGTAGGCAAGACGAAAGTGAAGGTCGCTGCTTCAGGTGCATTGCCCAATTTACTGGTGCCCCCTGTACGTACCCCATCTTCAAGGTTAGCAAGTATGAAGTTAAAGAGTGTTGTCTTAGATGGAAATTGGGAATGGGGGAAGAGAGGGAGTTGTGGAATGTGTACATTCGTTCATTTACATTACCTTTCGCACGCAGGGGTAATCTGAGACCTCTGTTATGGTGGGAATACTTTGACTGATTTTGTATCTTTCACGTTAACATGTGAAGTGGATATGAAAATAATTGCGTGGCTGTGTTCCATGCTTGTAATAGATAGAATATCATACTGATGTTTGTAAGATAGATTTTCTGAATATATAAGAAAAGTAAGCTTTTCTTTCAACTCAGTTCAGTTAGGAGTAGAAGTTTATTATATCCAAAGTATTATAAAACGAAACTGAAATTATCAGTACCATTTTTAATAAATTTAAAAAGGATTTGCATACACAATTTGGTGTACTAATCCTTGAATTGTGTGACAGTCATTTCTATTTTTTCAAGAATTTTTGCATTATGCACCCACGCAAATCTTATTTATATCATATAACCCCATAAAGTGGAAAAATTCTGTAAAAAATATATGACAAATTCTTACTTTACTTACTTTATTTATTCTTCTTTACTTATTCTTACTTATTTACTTACTTATTACTTATTTACTTTATTAATTCTTTTTTACTTATTATTATTATTTACTTTACTTTTTTCTTTCTTATTAATTACTTATTCTTACGTACTTATTAATTACTTTGCTTATTCTTACTTCTTACTTATTAAAACAAATGATTATGCTTGATAATTACAAAAAAAAAATTAAAATTCTACTGATATTCAGAATTTGTTTACATATATATATATATATATATATATATATATATAAAATTTACATTTAGTTTTATATTTTGTGTGAATCTTTGATTAGGAATCTATTATAATGAGTTCTTCTTTCAAATTCTTCTTTTATTCCAAATTAAAACTATTCTGGAAAAAGTAATTTTATTCTTTTTTTCCTTAGCTGTAGATGTGAAATCCACAGTTTTTTTTAAATATTTCTTTATTTTATTTTTAAATTTCGCATTAACAATGCACATCCCCCCCTTTTTTTTCATTTTAAATTAAATATTTTATTTCGTCATCTCACTATGTTCTTCTTTTTGTGCCATTTGAGGACTTCATATTTCGAATACCAACTCTGAAGCATTATTAAATGCTTTAAGTTTTCATGCCATTTTTATATATATTTTCATTTATGTTATATATTTATTGCTATATTGATTATTGATTTATATATAATATATGCAATACATTTATAATTTTTATGTGTTTTATTGTTAACTTTTTCGATTTACAATTCTGTACGAAAAATTATACAAATGCTATTACGTATGCGCCATTGAAATGAATTTACAAGAGATTTTAAAATTTAAAATGGTAAATGAAATTTTACTGGCTGTATCTTTATTTTTTGGGAACTAAAAAGGCATATACTAACTTTTACAATACATAGTTTATGCAGTAAACTCTTTGAAATAATACAGAAGTCAAACAGTGAACTTAAATTTAAAGATAATCATTTGTTCTATTTTCCTTGAAAGAAATCTTTCAATAGCGTTGATTCGTGATATATAATCAACAAGGAAAATAGCATAACATGCAAATTAAATGCAATGCAAAAACGTAAAAAGAAAACGTGCATGTTTTCATTTCTTTAAATAGAATTTAAAAAAAAGAGCTAAAATTATAGTTTGCTGCTTAAGATAAACAGATCTAGAATACGTTTTAGGTTTTACTTTCACCATTCATTGAATATTTTCTGTTGCAAATTCAAATTGATTTTACATTTATTCTACAGAGCTAATGGAATCAACTGATGCTTGTATGACATACATGACGTACACTTTGTCAATTTAATTTTAGAATCCATTGCGCGTTCTGTGAATGGGAAACTGTGTAGCTTTACTGTTCTGTGTAAGATTACAGTTAGATGTTACTTGGTATGTGCAGTTAGGGTAAACATGTAGTTGTGACGTCTCTTGAATTAACTGATATTCATTCTATCAAATATTTCGTTTCCTTTCCTTATCTACCCCACACTTAAGTCCTATTATGAAAACTTATAACGAAAACTAAGTAACTGCAATCAAATATTGATTATTTTAAATAACATGATTTAGCATAAAATTCCAATTAAGTATGATAACTTTGTCATAAGTCAAGGTCATCCGCGATACAGTTTTAAAAATGTTAAATGAATAATATAATTGTTTCTGGAAATTATCTTTGAATAATATAATTGTTTCTGGAACACATTATCATAACAAAAAGATTCATTGCTTTTTACATCTGCATAATATTTTCAGTTAGATGGCTCATTGGCCAAGCAAATTATATTTTATTTGAAGTTGGAACCGAAAATGGAAATTTAATAAATATCTTTCAAAAAAACTAATTTTTGTGCTTAATTTAGAAGCTTTTTGCTAATTACTTTTTTTTTAAGAAAACGATAAATTTAAGATGCATATTTTTAAATAATACAGTCAGTCACCGCCTTCATTCAGAATGCGTATGAAAAATTTAAATTAAAAAAACAGTACGCTTTTTCTCAAATGTGCAATGAAATTAAGGTTTCTTTTATTTGTCTAAAATATATCCGCTCAAAAAATTTATTTCTAAGCGAGAAAAATGTAATTTATATATAAAAAAATCTTATTGTATTCTTATTTAAATTTATGGATATTTTTACAATTAAAATTCATTCATACTCATATGAAACAAACAAAAAAATTCTCTTTAATTCTAAATTAACAAATATTATTGATAGAGCTTTTGATAATTTTATAGATGCTTAAAACAACGGTAACATGTAGTGTTCATAGGTTCTTACTGATGATATACTAATATTCTTATGCTTAATTTTGGTAATTATAACAATATTAAAAATTCTTGAATTAAACTTTTAATTAGAACGTATAGCGAGCATAAATAAACTTTAAATTAAAAATTAAAATAATTTTTTCCTTTACTTTTCAATTATATTATATTAGTGAATAAGATAAATAACGAATATTATATAGTTCCAGAAAAAAGATAAACTGCTATATGTTCTTGGATTTCATTTATGAATCAGTGTATTGTTTATCGAATTAATTGTACATAATTAATTTTTTATACTTCTTTTCAGGTGGTGGCAGCACAGACTCACATAGTCAAACCTCGCGGTTGCGATGTCAACGAAAATGCCCTTTCTGATGGCTGCAAGACAGAGTTGGGACTCAGCGAAGAGCAGGTCAAAACAGGTCAGCCCCTGGAACAGGTTATAGAACAGGTGAGTTTATGAAATCTTTCATATGATGTTTTCTCTCCCTTTTATTTTTTTGTTTTTGATGTACACTTTTTCTTTGCCCGCTCTCACTGCAACCACGGCTTTCTCTTTCAACGAAGCGTGGTGCCTCCTCCACAAGTGGTTGGACAGTCCAAGCCGGTTTCCTACAACAGACAACATGTTGGAGTTTAGTTAGAATTTATTTCTTGTTTATTTTTATGATCCGGAAAATATGAAAAGGCATGGGCGTATCTGCTTAGACCTACAGAATGAAGAATTTCGCTTTAGGGAACCAAGATGTCGGCCTGTGACTCATCAAATATTGTTGTGCTTCGGTAACTGCGTTGAAGAAACAACTTCAGATTTTCGGCAACATTACATTTCCGTGCTTTTAAGCTTTTCTTAAGGAACAGCGGAGATCATACCATTCAGCACAAGGAACTGTAAAACTATGTTATTTGTAAAGGAAAATTTACTGGAAAAAAATCTGCAGTAAAAAATTAATGAGAATGTTATTGCATTATCGCAGTCATCAAGTTTTCATCCTTGCTTTTGAATCCATCTCAGATTCTTCTTCGATTTGCCAAGTAGATTTTCTTCTTCTTCAGAACTTGTTGGAAACGAACAGTTAAATTAGTAACTAAATAAATTTGGTGAGGAAAAACAGGATTTTTTTGGAATGCTTGAACGTAACCATCGTTAACACCAGGACCTGAAAAAGTTGATATAAAGACAATAACTTATTTTCTTCTTCTTCAGAACTTGTTGGAAACGAACAGTTAAATTAGTAAATAAATAAATTTGGTGAGGAAAAACAGAAAAAACTTTAAAACAGAAAAACAAAACTACTTTTAAATTTTTATAAAACTAACAATAGATAACAATAATTTATTATTCTAATGTAAGATAGTACAAAAAATAAATCTTCTGCCACGTCTTTCTATTTCTTCTATTGTAACAAAAGTTTTGTATTAAACAAAGTTTTTAAATCATGTTTATTAATAAAAGAAATAGTGTGGAATTATTGTATGTATTGAAGACATAATTTGTTTCTTGACAAAAATTGTTTAAGAAACGTTCTTTTTGATATTTTCGCATTTTTGTGCAAGGAAAGAAATTCTATTTTTGCGTTTTTTTTTTAAAAAAGGGCATTATTTAGTTAACAAATTCTTTTCACTTCCAGAATTTTCTTCCCATTAAGAAGTGCCTTATCTTCGAATAATTTAATTCAATTTTATCTTGCGAAATTTAAAAAAATATTTTTTTAAACTTGAGTTTCGTGTTCTCACTAATGCGGAATTCCTTTCAAAATGATATTGTTCTATAAAATAAACAATGGCGCAGAACGAATCTGATGATTACAGTTGTCCGAAAACACCCACAAAAGGGCGCTATTTTCTCATGTAATAGCGAAGATATGAATCTTGTAATTCTAAAATAAATATTAAAATATGCAGATACTTATTTCCTTGCCAGAAAACGGCAGCCGAAAAAAAAAATAACTGCTAATAATACAAATTTGACGCAAAAGATAAGATAATTGAACCTGTTTGGAAAACATTTCAGAATTCAAGTGAATTAGTGCTCTCATTTCTTTTCTTCATTCTCTTTCATTCTTTCGTGATTTTCGATTTTTCGTCTTAGCGGAACAAGGTCACTTCATTAGTTTCATTTTTCTTGGTCTTTTTTTTTTCTTTTCATTTCCAAGTAGCTACACCAATGAAAGAAACTAATGAAGGGGGGGGAAGAAGATGAGCATGGTCCCTCAAAGAAAGAAAAGCATGGTATGGTTGAAACCAACATTTCAACACTCTAGAAATAAACTCGAAAATTCTTGAAATTTCTTTTTATTACGTGTTTCAAAGAAAAATTGGCATATCATGTATTATTTTCAGAAGTATTCAGAGTTTATTTGTAAAGGAAGGAAATGTTTTATTACATATTTTTACGAAAATGGGAAAAAAAAGTGCTTAATAATACATTTTGGGAAAATAACCGAATATTAGATTTAATTTTGTAAGACAACAAATCAACAACCCATTATATATCTTTTACAAAATGATATATGAAGGGTTGTTGATTTTGAATGTTTTGTATACAGGTAACCTGATTCCGAAAAGAAAAATTAGTTCAATTATAACTTTATGAATATTTTAAATATTTATTCTTTTTATTTCTTTATAATGTCTTCTTAAATGGCTCAAATCTCATGTTTATAAAATACAAAAAATAAACTTAAAAATGATTTTTACTTGCTTGATCATTTTTTTTATCGATTTACTTTCTACTCATATTCAATGTTTACTGAAAATTCTATTTATCTATTGCCACAAAATTATCTTTTTCATTTGTAATATTATTCCGCAATTATCCAAAAATAATGCTTTATATGGTAATTGACAATTAAATATAATTCCAGAATGACAATTAAATATAATATTTCCAATGTTTATTTTAAATCATTTGCTTTGATAAGTGCACCTGCACGTATATCTATATTTTATAGCTATTTTATTAAAACTCTACCTTTTCCAAAACTAAAAAATGGAAAAAATAGTATATCAAGAATTTATGAACGAGATGTATCTCAAGAACACCCACTCTGTGGCACGATGCTTTAATGAAATATTGTCTGTTTGACTTACTCTAGTAATAAAGTCAGATAACGGCAAACAAAAAATATTTCATAGATAATAATCTAGAAGCAATAGAAGTGGCCTAGGTACATTTAACCTATTTCGAAAACTTCCAGAAATAGAGGAATTTTTTGTTATCATGTATTTTTCTGATTTTTCACAAACTTTTTTCTCTTTTGTTTTAGTATTCATAATTTTTTGTCTTTTCGATTTAAGTTTTTTCTTGTGTGTTGCTTCTTTTCTTCTTTCATTTTACTGGCTTAAGGAAATGTATTCCTCTACAGGTTTGCCTGTAAATAAAAATAAATAATGCAGATAGTTTAGAATACATTTTCGGTAGATTCTGTACATTATATTCATGGGTTTTAGAACTAACCATACTACATTTCTATTATTTTGTTTCAGGTCATTCTTATTTTAAAAAATGAAAGATTATAAATTAACCGTATTTACGAATTATAAGTATATACTGTTTATGAAAAAGTTAAACTCTTATTATAATTTCAGTTCTCACTTAACCCTTTTTAGTAACTTATCAGAATCTAATTGTTTGTATACTTTAGAATAATTTTATTTGCTTAAAACAATTATATTTTAAACTAAATTTCTGACTAATTCGATCAAAATTTCATCAGAATTTTTTATTGTAAATATTCGTAGCGTGCTTGTTTTCTATATAAATTTTGCAAAACAATCTTCGTTCATCCAATAGCTTTACTAAGATAATGCGTTAAATTTCACCAAAAAAATTTTTAAACAAAGAATGGTTTTAGACAACTGCTAAAACAATATATTTTTTATTTGATTCGAAATAGTTACAATAGTGTATCAATCTGCAAAAATTAAAAATTAAAATTTTGATAGAAATGTTTGCAAAAAATATAATGTAAACATTGGCAACGCGATAAGAATTATGAGTAGAATTCTTCAAAAATTCTTTTTTGTCTGTCTTATCTTTTTTTAAATTAAAGTGTTATCATTTTCTACAAATAGAGATAGACAGGATTTAAAATTTCTGAAATATTCTGCTGATAAAGGGATCCTTTGATTTATATGAGAACACAAGAGATACAATTTTTTAAACAAAGGCATTTTTTTTAACAGATGTATTTTTTAAAGCATCTTTCTTGCGTTACTTCCTTTTCTTCTAATAGTAAATTATTGCTTTCTCATCTGTAACACAATTTTTGGAAAAAAATTTAAAGTCAATTGAACTTTGCATATGCATGAGATCAATTTTTATGAAAATAACAAATTGTGGTGGTATGTAGATTATTATGAACTGTGCAGGAAGCAACAGGACGAATGTTGTGGGAAACATTTCTTTAATAATCACATTCACACACTTAAACATACACTAACACAAAGACAAGACATTCACGCGCGCGGCTTCACAGTTCAGCATCACATCTCATTCCAATTACAATCGCAATGCACTATGGGATGACATATGGGATGGCCTAATCAGGCATCTTATCTAGTATCCAAAAGAGAAGAGTAATGCAACTGCTACAAAATATAATTTGAGATCGAAATCTTAAATAATCTTTTTTTTTATTATAGCATATGTTTTAAAATTTAGTTTAAATTATTTTAATATATATTTAAATTTTTCACGTTATGAAAATCTTTTATTTGAAATAATTGGAGGAAATGCAAATATATTTATTAATCTTCTTAAGCAGCCTATCTGTTTGGATTACACATTCAGTTGAATGGCATTAACCAGATTATTTCCAAAAATCACACACACACACACACAAAAAAAAAAAAAAAAAAATGTGATTTTCAAAAAATACTATTTAAAATTCTTGAATACCATTAGAATTCTTGCCTTCTTTTGAGCAAATTAAATTAGTGCTAGCAGCTGTCACAAAAGTCTTCTAGAATATTTTAGCAAGAAGAAAAAATTATAAAATAAAATAATTTTTATTAGTTTTATGAATAAATATGCAAAACTCTGTGCTCATTTTTTTTGTATCAGAAATCTTATATATTTTGATTAAATTCTCATATACTAATTAATTTCATTTTGATATAAAACATAAGAGAAGTTTTTAAAATGCATCTATATTCGATAAAATAATTAAAATAAAAAAACGAAAATAAAAGAGAAAATAATAAACGAATATGGAAAAAAAATAGTCTAATTAAATCAATAAAGAAAATTCCACGCTTTTTATAGACTTACACAATAATGAACAATCAACACAATTATCCCTTAAAAGATTATTTTTTGAAAGCTTGAAACTAATGCAATTTGATAGATTTTTAGAATTTTAATTTTTCATTTAATTAGAATACAAATTAGATTCAAGGATAAGATAAAATATAACAAAAAAAATTATTTCTTTAAGAATTTAATGCAGAATTAGTTCACTTTGTTGCATCTAAATATTTTTTTCGTTCTTCAGATAACGATAAAATGTATGAAGTTTAAATTTATGAAAATTCTTTTCTTGCAAATAAAATAAAATAGCAAAACTTTCTATTCTATGATTAAATAATACTGCTTCACGGTCATCAATAACCGAAATAAAATATTTAAAAGAGCGAACTCCATAATTTCAAATTTATTGATGATTAGAGGCAAAAATATCGTAAAGAGCTTCATGTTTTTTTTAAAAACATTTCAGAAAACATTTTTTACCTGCTTGAAGTTTACCATTCCAGCTGACAGCTAATGCATCTGAAAAGAAATCACGAACTCCTTTTTCTTACAGTAATGCCTTGTAGAATTGTCTATTTGCGGAATAATTTATCTTTGTGTTGTATGCTGTATTCCGGAACATCTGCAGTGATATTCCGGAAATGACATCACGAAACGTCCGTTCTTTGTTCGTCCACGCAATTACGACACGTTCTCCTGACGAGGAACATCAATTTTATTTATTATGATTTAAAAGTCGCATTATTTATGTCAGTTGACCAGCTGTCGTGTTTTATAAAAGCGAGTATAAAATTTTTGATTTGTCCCTGTAAATACATTAGTTAATCTATGACTATTTTGTTCTTGAGTTAATAATTTTTATTGAATTAGAATTTAGTGAGAAACATTTATTCTTTAAAATATTCCCAAACTAATTAAAACTTTTCTGTGAACGTGGGAAATAGAGTCAATTTTAAATGACTATTTTAGGAAAATTTTTCAGCTGTTTTTTATAGACACTTTCAAAGAAGAATTTTAAAGAATCGGCTCAACATATGATGTTAGAAATTGAATCTCTAAATGATAATATTAAAAGCTAATTTTTCATATATTTTCAGAAATAATAACAAAAACAATCTAAATACATTGGGAAATTAAAGCTTTGAAAATTTGTAAAGTAGCAAATTGAAACATTTTATGATCTTAGACAATGCAAATATAAGATCCGTCTTCAAATATCAACACATTTTTAACTTAATCAGTATGATACTGATGTATTTTAGGCTAATTTCTTATTTTTATAACGTCATGAAAATGTATATTTTCATTTACTATGACTTTTATCATGAATACTTCTTGGCCTCTTAGTTTGTGAATTATATTATTTAAGCAAACGCTGCGTGTGTATAAATGCTGTAATAACTAAGTGAAACTAATGAAATAGATATTAACATTTTATTAATTATAAATGGTCAGATTACTACTGCCCTAACATCTTTATGCTAATTTGTATTTTAAAAATTTATTTATTTGGCAAATAAGCTTATAATGTTTTTAATTTACCTGTTAGGCGCTTGATTCAGGTTTTTTACCTGAAATCTGCCTGCCTAGCGTATATCTTTTTTTACAAATACTGAATTTTGTAACAAGAGGTATACATTACTGTGTTTAGAATTAAAATTTAAATTCTGAGTTTGAATTCGCTGGTTTCGTGAAATTCAATTCTTGGTATACAAAAAGCCTAAGTGGATACAAAAAATGTAATCATTTTTATAATTACATTGTAATATTTTAGTTATATTGAAATCAGTTTCTGCTTAGATGATATACATGAAATGTACCATGCCAATCTAATTCTGGAAATATTTGCTCTTTTTGCATTTCTTTCATTTGCAGTTTTGCCTAATAGTAAAGCATAAGACACTGTAGATGTCATGTGCAATTATATGTATCATGAGTCTATGACTGCATCCGAATTGAGTCTATTGTTATTCTTTTAGAAAATTAAACGTGCTGTAACGTGATATTAAAAATGACTCTTCAATTGGTTTTTCTTTTTTCGCTTGTTATGTTTGAACCATTTGGTGTAGTGCGTGGAATTCTTTTCTTTTCTTAATAGTTTACAACGAGAAATAAGTGAAGTTAAAACTAGTATAACTAGTAACCCGCGCAAACAGGTTTGTAAAACCCAATAAAGAACTCTTTGTTCCCATTCAGTTCAAACTAAAATATATCCGGCTTGTCTACAACCAGATGTGAAATATAAAATAAAATATCAAATGGCATTCCTGGAAGAAAGAATGGTAGAAAATAAAAAACGCCGCGTCAATTGTATTTGATAGCATATTTAGAAAAAACTTAAATAAAGTTATGATTTGTGGCTGTTTTAATTTTGTACTTTCATTTTAGAAAACTGAATTTCATTCGTGGATGAGTTTAGTAACGATATATTAAAAACTTCTATTGTGACCAATAATTGACCCTATCAGGGCCTGCGATGCCATTAAGCGAAACCTTAATAATCTACGTTTTGCATTTTATTTGGGCGAGAGAAGGATTGATGAAGTTTAGGATGTTATATGATCTGAATAAGAATAATTTTAATTAGATTATCTACATTATATAAATAATTTGAAATGGTGAATTTTTATTTATTTTAATAAACAAATACTAATTAGTATCCGAAAAGGTTAATAAATTGGTTGGTAATTTCGATATAGTTTCGATATAGTTCTATATTCTAGGCAGAATTAACTTAAGCAGATAAAGTTTGTTCGGGTTCCTATCTAGATTTTTTTCGAAAGCGAAACTTTTCATTCTTTTAAATTACTAATTAGCATCGTTCATTTCATTTATTAAAATACAAAATAAATAAACTGATATTTATTTAATTAAATATTATCTCAATGAGTTTTTCTGTTAATGAATGAATATACAGCAAGCAAATATAAGAGATAAAATGAAAAACATGAAAAATGAATCATGAAACTCCAAGTAGATAGATTATTGAATATTGTTGACATTGCAAGTGACCTGATTCGTTATCTTGTATGTTCTTTAACAAAATCCAAGAAACTGTCATTGTTCTACAGCCATATCCTTCAACCGAAAGACGAAAGAAAAAAACTATGTTAAATTTAACAAGGTGTGAAATGGCAAGAGTTTCTCAATGGCCTTTCATAAAAAGTAAAGAATTGGAAGAAGTTCTCATGAAAATAATTGATGCTTCTTTTATTAAAGAATGTCAAAAGACCTTCAGTAGACAAATACACAGCTTTTTGGCAAAAACGGAACCGATATATGAATTCTTTTTTCTTTTTTAATTTTGGAGGTGATGGTTATCAACTCTATTAACTGAACTCTTTCTCTGAAATAATGAAGAAACGATCATGACCGAGAGCATTATCCTTAATTGGTGATTTTAACAAGTATTGTAAATTGAATTCGAAAAAGCTTTTAGTTAATCTGAAGATCTCATTCGTCTCTTTGAATTCCCAAAAATCAAAATTAAGATCTGCTTTTCAAACTTCTGTGATAAATCGTTCTTAAAGAATACAAAGTATTTTTTTAACAAACGAATTGAGATATTTATATATAGGCAATGAAGAGTTCTTTTTGAGAATATAAAATTACTTAATTGTTCTTATTATTTCAAGTATTAGCATCGTATTATAGAACGTTAGATGGTAAAATTTTAATTTCTTCCCAAGATAAAACGATAGTAGAAGTGAAGACAATATTAAGGTACTCGGAAAAATATGAAAAATCTTCTATTTAGGCTAGGGATATCATGCATTTTATCGAATTCAAAAAAGCTTATATTTAGAGCTGCATTAAAAAATTTTTGTTATAAATACATAAAGAAAATAAAACAAAAATTTAAAGAAACTGAAGTATACTTGTGGAATTCTTACTATGGATTTCGAATCACTTGTATAATTATGATAAATATCACAGGAGACGAAAAAGACTGTTTAGAAAAAAGATGTAATTCAAAGTAAGAAATTCATTCGGACGATCTTAAAGTATTTTATACAAAATGCTACAAAAGACGCGGTTGCATGTTAGTTCGCGAAGTTTATATTTCCCGAAAGTGTGTAAGATGATTCGGAATTAGAACATTCTATTGTTCTACTGACCTTGAAGTTTCCACTCCAAAATACATCGAAAAAAATCTAACCAAGAAAAACGATAATGGGCTTTTTTCTTTCGGTACCACGCAGAGAAAGGCAAGGATGGGTCGGCCGAAACCCCCACACGTAATTTCGTAGTGTTAGTCCAGAAAGGTGCAGGCGCTGTCGTAGGAAGGATGATCACGTGATACCCCACTGCGTCTTAATCATCTTCAGCTGCAAGTTAACAATAATTTGAACGCGTCTAAAAAAAAGAAAATAATTATTAAAAGACTACACTGAAACATGTGAAGAAATTCATTTGAATTTTTTTAAAAACATAATCAAAAACAAAATTAAAGTTCGCGCTTAAAATTAGAAAGAAAAAAAAATTCAACTATATTACGATCATTACATACCATAAATGCTGCAACAGCCATTCTTTTATATACCGATTGTAGTAAAGTTCAAGTCTCTGCATATTTTTACGGTCGAGAAATGTTAATTTTTAAATCTTTATCCTGTAAAACGGTAATAAGAAATTTTAATCCAGGAGATAAAGGCAATAATTAAAGTTGTATCCAGAGAAGAAGAATTTATGTCTAATGCATGTACACAAAAAGAGAGAGAAATATATTGATTGAATAATTCTTTTAGAAAAAATATTTCAAATAAATGTACACAACGTAAGATCTTTATGATTGCTTGCTTATTTAAAAAAAATGTTAATAAAATGACACTTACATATAAATAAATACATATTTTTCTCACAGAATCGGACCTTTTTACAGCTGGTAAATTTTCCAAAAGGAAAAAAAATATTCTGAGAATTAAAAGAAAAAAATTTTTTTCCTCCGATTACATTTTACATACTGTTTCAGTTTTTAATAAGAACAAAATTAAAAGCAGAATGTATCATTTATGGTTTTATAATTCCATTAAACAATTTTATTTCCTGTTCTTTAAACAAAATAAAAAATATATATAAATAAAGGGCTTATTTGAATGAAATCAATGCGAGGCTATCGGAAAACATAACGATAAAATATTGCGCACTGATTGCTATAGGAAACATCAACTGTTAATTCCTTTTACGACATTGACTAGACTAGCCTTGACTTTGACCGTCTGTTTACGAGAGCATCGTAACGCTATCCTTTTTACATATAGGTATTACCGTTGACTCGGCGCTTTTCAGAAATCTGTGGCGATGACGGGACGCAGCGATTATTCGAGATTTAATTACTTCCTTGGCTGTGTTAGGGGATTATTATTTGGCGCACCTTGCATAATTCCGTCTTTGATTCAAGAGTGAATTGATTTGCATCCTCGCGCTTAAAATAGGACAAAAAAAAAAATTCGTCTGTGAATGCAGTGGGATTACAATTGTAGTAAAAAGTTACGCCGTTTGTATTTTTTGACATATAAATTTTTACGATTTAAAGCCAGTGGTAGTGGTCTCCACAAAACTTTCTCGCATACTCTGTAATAAACTTGTCATGCCTGAGAACGCTTTTCACGATGACATTAGATAGAATATAATAGTTACGAAATATTAACTTTCGGTGTGAATTTAGAATTTTTACTGAATTTGTTGGATCATTCTTGGCGATTTTTTTTGGCGATTAATCCCTGGCATGCGATTAATAATACCCGAAAATCAAATTTGTGTTTTAAACACGTTTTTCTCAATCGATTGAAACAAAAATTTATCTCTAAACAGAACTTATAGTCATAAAATTCCCTACCAAATTTGATATATTTAATTCATTGCGTTTTTGGATTATTACGCTTGTATATTTCTGAAAATGCAGACTGACAAACAGTCAACTCGTAGTTGTATTTGGCTCAAAATTTGACATGTGTCTTCACTATAAATGTTAAATCTGCCTACCGAATTTCATCTATCTAGCTCTCTTCGTTTTGTAGTAATCGTATTTACTTATATTCGAATAGCCAGACAAACAGATTTTCACTCAGTAGGTTTTGCTCAAAACTTGAAAGAAATCTGCCAATTTGGTGTAAAAACCCTGTACAAAATTTCTTCAACTCGAGGCGTGTTTTACTTGTCACAGATAGATAGACGGATTGACATTTTCTAAAATGAACTCGGGGAAGTCCAAGACGTGAAAATTCGTCAAAATTGCGAGTTCGAATTTTTTGACGGTTACAATACTTTCTCTATATTACGTATACTAGAGAGCAAAAATATATAGAGAAAAGCTGGAATGAAACTTGGATGAATCGATTTAAAGTTTAACATATCTTGAGTGAATAAGAAATGCTAACGTTGGTTGATGGAATCGAATTTTTAAAATCTGATTTTAATGGAGTCGCGATCCTATTACATCAAAAGATTCGCCATATATGTTGTCCTGGTGCATATTAAATACATGGAATATGCAGTTTAAAATTCTTTCTCATTATTTTCGTCTCCATGATCTAACATAATTTAGATATTTTTTCAGTACTTATAAACTGTTGAATACACTAGAGTATCTAGTATTACAATAGTTTTTAGTAAATAATTGATGTTAACAAATGTAGTCAACTATTACGATTTTTTGGTGGAATCAATAGCCCCATTTTGAAGTTGAACAATTACTATTTTGTTATGAGCATTGTAATTCGGAAACATCAGTTGAAAACATAGGAAACACGCGAAGCAACATCTTATCTATCAAATGTCCAAGCAACAACAACAAGTAGAAATTTTAGCCAAGACGAAGATATAGCAAGCAAAATGCCCAAACAGACAGCAGGTGTTTGAAACATGGAATCATGATGGCTTGTTGAGAAATTTTAGTTTCGAAATCGGTGGGCGGTACATTCAAGACCCGCAAGCTTGATTCCAGTTAAATCCATTTGGGGAATAAGGTATAAGCTGGTCCAGGCGTCGTTCTCGTCATATGACCACGGCTCAAAATTACGAGTCCAGTCCCAAAATCAATTCCTCGGATGATTTCGAAATAGGATATTAATGTAAGTAAATTTATCTGATGATTTGGAATTTATTCATTACTCAACGTCGTATCAGAACTTGAGAAATATTGTTTTTATTTGTAGAAGCAATTTTCGAATGCATTCTTCATTTCAATCCAGCTTTAAGTAGTAATTTCACTAAATTTTATCTTAAGTGTGTAACTTTATCTTAGTAAGATGTAAAACTTTTACATCCGTTAACGTGTCTTGATTTCTCAAAGGTGTTCACGTTTCTGCGAATAATTTCATTCATTGAAAAAAAAATTACTTGTTCGTAGCTAATCGCCGCGGTTTGTTGATATAGCAACCGCAAAGACAATAATAGAGAAAAACAAATCATGCTTAAAACGATTTATTTTTGTACACTGTAATGCTTTTCTCATGTTTCCTCATGTTTGAGAATACAAACCTGACTTAAAGATAAAGTTTATGGCGCCGCTTGAGTATAATACGGGTTAGAAACCTGCATGGAGAGGGCACGATTTTAATTACCGAACGTTCGAATTGAATTAGGGCTAAAATTGTTAATGTTTTAGCTTGGGATGGATTAGTATAAAGATAAAAAAATATTCTATAAAATTAATTTATCAATGTCATTTTAAAGCATATAATTAATTTTAAGCCAACGTATTTTCCAAAAGATTTGTCATCTAAATTTGAGATCATAACATTTTAATAAGTGCCAACATAATATTATTTTGAATATAAGGTCGCCACAAATATGCGTTCGCAACATATAGAGGTCTGTAAAATTTTCAAGTCGACGTGAGTGACTTTCCATTTAATATCAATTTTTAATAATTAAAGAAAAATTGTTAATAAGTGATCATTTGTCTCATTAATATACTGAAACATCGTTTGAAACCATAAAGGCATTGTTTTTACTTTAAGCAGTTAATTTGCCCCTAAAACCTGTTTTCTCCTATCTTGATTTAGCAAAATATTTTAATTCTGATAATATTAAAAAAAGCAATACAATTTACTTTAGATTTCTATTTAACCAAATATATTTATTTATTTAAAAATATGCTTTCTAATCTAAAAACTCGATAGGATACCTTCGATGGCTTGGATACTCATTGCTTGATTAGATATTTTACGTTATGAAATATTTTAATCGTGAGATAAATATGTGCAATATAGTAGTAATCAGCTCCATAATCCGGTTACCTGCCTACCGAACCCCCCCCCCGGGGGCACCTCGAAATGAGGATGAGATGCTTCCGGCATGGTGGTTGGATCTCGCCACCCTGGAGGGAACACTAATAGGTGGGGGATCTAACTCCTCCCATCGATGACGGGACGTACTTCCTTCGGGAAGGGTTGTACCGTGGCCGGTGATGGCCCTTAGGACTCAACCACAGTTCCCGCCAATTGCTGTAGCGGCGGTCCGGTCATTCAGTTCTATGGTTTAAATCCGTGTGCCTTCGGGCGGGTCGGAAAGTTAGATGGTTCATTACCTGCCTACCGATATTTTTTTGCGCAAAATAACTTGGAATTTGTATCAGTTAATTTTATTTCATTGGAGAATGAATCATTTGACTTTTTCCCATATATTTTTACTTTCTCTTATACATAGTATAAGAACGTATTATTGAAATAATAACAATAATAAAAATGAACTCGGTATTTTGAAGAATCTCCACGTCTTAGACCTACTGAGTTCGAAAAACACATTTTTGGAAAATGTCCATATGTCTATGATAAAGATAATTCAAAAATGCTTTGAACTGGAAGTATAAAATTTACTATACGGTCTTTATACCGAATTTCTAAATTTCTATTAAACTTTGATCAAAATCCGCTCAAGAAACTCTGTTTGTCCGACTGTTAGAATATATTTAACACGTTAAGTATAAAACGAAGAGAAATTGGTAGAATAATATCACAATCTACACAACTTTGAAATATTGAGTCAAATCCATCAAGGGGTTGGCCGTCTGCTGGTCTGCACTTTCAGAATCATGTAAACATGATAAATCAAAGACGCAGTGACTTAATTATATCAAATTTGGTTTGTAATTTTGTAAGTAGAAGGGTAGTTTTGTAGCAAATTTTTGTTTTAATTGTTTCAGAAATACATATGTAAAACCCAAATTCGATTTTCCGATACCAAAGATAATTCGCTAAAAAACTCACCAAGGATCGCAAACGACAGATTCAATAAAAATGTTAAATTCACGCCAAAGGTTAATATTTCGTAACTATTGTATGCCAATGCCACGCTGAGCGTTCTCTGGAACAGCAACAACTTTATTAGTACGAGAAAGTCTTAGGGAGATCACTGCCATTCGTTTTGAATAGAAGTCATTATGTTTCACATGTGGTCGGTGTCTATCAATTGTTCTATAATTTCGCACGAATAGTAGAATGTAAATAGTATTTTCATCGACATGTTAAGAATATGACATAGACGCGTTAACCAATTTTTGTTTGTTTGTTTGTAATTATGGCACTTGCCACGGACAAGCCCCGCCGTCAGAGACAGCCGAGTTTAAGCCTCAGGGGGCGTGTCTCTTGTTTCTATAGTAGCGCCAACTAGGGCCAAGAGTATGACTTAGCTACTCACGCATCACTCATTCGCTTGCACAACCCCTTTTTACAGGAGGGCACATTCACACATCTCACAGATAGAACAACGAACGAACAACCATGCTCAAACTGGGACTCGAACCCGTGACGCCCAGATCACGAGGAAGACGCGCTACCCCTATGCCAGGACGCCGGCCAGGACCAATTTTTGTTGCTATCTCTAACGAAATGAAGGACATTCGTCATTTCTCTTACGCATTTTATAATCATTTTTTTAATCCATCCAATCTTTTAAGGTTTTCAATATAAGCTTATATTGCATAAAACAAAATGCTACTTACGAATAGTTATAAAATGGAATAACTTTCATAAACTTTTCAAATCTACGATATTTTTATTCTAATTGCCTATATACCTGCCAAAATCTAGCAAAAAAACGTCTTTCAATCGATGTCAAAATTTAAGGAAAGATTCTATCTGTTAAGAATTCAGTTAACTACGTGATCTCCCTGGGCGTAACTAGCTGCCAATCATGTGTCACGTGGTCCTCCTGTTGTTGTTTAGTATATATTTTTCTTCTAGCAGAAGCGAACTGGACTCCTGTACTAGGGAAAGTGTTATCTCGGCTCTCGGCTCGGCTCTCCCGAGAGAGTTTTAAGTGTAGTTCTCTAGGCCTTCTACACTATGGCGTTTTCATGTGCCTTTTGTTGTTGATGTTACCAATAAACCCCAGAAAAGACAACATGTGTCTTCAAGTCATTTCACCCAGACCACAATCTTCACTAAATTAATGAATTATTGTGCAATCAAGAAACGCAACGATAATTTATTATTTTACTCTATCATCTGTCATTCTGTATTTTGGTAAGCATGTGAATAGGATAAGTCTTTAACACAACGGCTTCGATTAATGAAATTTGGTTATGAGATATGAGATAGAAATTGTAGATTTGTTTGGAAATGTGGTCTAAATCTATTGTAAAACGGTGGGTGAAATACTAGTCTTTTTTATCCCTAGTATTTTACGAAACACAGCGTGTGGTGTATTAAGTTGAAGTAGGATTTGCACTTGCAGATTTTATCGTGTCCTTCGCGGGCTTGCCGACTCCCTCCTCATACCAATATCCAAAATACATTCAAAGAATTGAGACCTATATAAGAATCGGAGGGAGGGGGCGGGATGCTATATTATCTTTGTGAACAAGAATGTCGAGAAAGAAGGGTAAAGTAATGGGGACTCTCATGGTTATTTTGCAATTATTGTTGTCGCTCGTATTAAAAATAAACAATTGCAATTTTTCTACCAGTGATTTCGCAGCCATTTTAATAAATCGACATAAAATTCGGATATACGACCCTAGATTGTGCCCACCACTAAGTAAACAAAACAAAACATTTTGCAAGACAATAACAATAATTTTTCAAATTTTTCAAGGATAATTGCCAAACGAGCTACTTGGTAGGAAAATATTCTTGGTTTTATGGATGAACTGCTCTTGGCGTTACAAACATATTACTGGCGCAAGACATGTGCCATTGCAAATAATTTGTCTTGTTTAATAACTTTTCCACTAAATCAAGATTTCACAATTGCTGTTGAAACAATCAAAATTCTTTTGGCTATGGTAATACCGGTTCTGTGATGGATCATCGAAATAAAGCATCAGAAACTTACGGCATTGGCATCTCAAAATCGTAATTTTTATTGTATCTGTATGAAATATTATTATATGTAGAAAACTTGAATGTTGTATTTTCGCTCTTTAGTCAATTTTGCTTTTGCATTTTTTTGGTAACTATTATTCCTAACTATTATATCTAAGAGATTAATTATTTATTGAAATTTTTTCGCCAAAATGTTGAAGAATTTATGCCATGCATAAATTTGCCATTTTTCTGAACAGCTTAATAAATCTTGCTTATGTTAGCACAAAATAGTCAATGTTATCATCCCAAATTATGTTTTCTACTTTTTTCGCGTATGAAGTATAGTTAAAGTATTATAATCGTAAAAGAATTCGATCTTCAGGTTTTGACGAATCTTTACATTTCAGACCCTCCTAAAATCGAAAAACACATTTTTGGAATTATTCATATCTGTGAATTTCAAAACTAATTTACTCTATAAGGGTGAAATTTGGTATGTATTGCATCAAATTTGTGAATTTCCATCAAATTTTAGGCGAAATCCATTCAGAGGAGAGATATCTGCTGACTGTCCTAATACAAGTTAACATAATTACGAAACAAAGCTAGCTATAGGGATAATATTTGATGCAGTGATTTAATTTCTAAAATGTAAATGGTAACTACAAAATGTGAAGAGCTTTTCATTAAATTTATTACAAAGATTTAGCATTAAGCCAATATGTTAAGGAGTTGACCATTTGTCGGTCTATACTTTCATATGCATGTAAATGTGATAGATTGAAAGCGCAATGATTTAAATATATAAAATTTGGTATGTGATTTGCAACTACGATTTACGATTGTAGTTTTATGGGAAACTGGGATTTCAATTCGTTAGAAAAAGCGCGTATAAGTTTCGATTATTATTAACCATATAACCGAACTGTCCAATGATTTAAATATATGAAATTCGGTATGTGATTTTGCAACTACGATTTACGATTGTAGTTTTATGGGAAACTGAGATTTCAATTCGTCAGAAAAAGTGCGTATAAGTTTCGATTATTATTAACCATATAATCGAAGTGTCCACATGTCAAGGATTGATTTTCAAGGATCATTCAATAGAATCATTGAAAATTCTTCACACCATAGATCGATATTTCATTATTTTTAGCCAATACCATGCAAAGCATTTGTAAGAATCCACAACTTTATGCGGGGAGAGGATGGCGCATTTATTAGAAATGAGCGAGAATGTTTTAGGGAGACCACCTCCCTCTGCGTTACTATACTGTTCGTGTCTTACATAAATTCTTGTACTTTTACTTCAGGTCAATAATTTTTATAATTTACCATCCCTCTAAGCGGCACAGTTTGTCTTATTTCAGAAATTTGGTTAATTAAAAGAAATTCCTATATTTATTTTAAAAGCTAATTTAAGTTAGACCTTAAGTCTGATAAATAGAAATCAATTGAAATATCCGAAGATTAAACTGACAATTTTAAATTAAAAGTACATTAAGAGCCTGCAATAAAATCTTCTGCAAATTCTTCTTAAAATTATCAAGATATATTGGGTATTTTTTCATGATTCATATTTTAAATGATATAATGTGATATTTTAGTTGAGAATAATAACATATTAAAAATCATGATATTAAAGATTTCGATTTTAGAAATTTGCATGAATTAAATGTGTTTGATTTTAGATATCTTCGATTCTTAATGTATTTAATTATTAAAAAGAATTGAATTTGAAAAATAAATTTTCGCGACTAATGTTGTTTAGTCGTCCGTCGATGGGCAAATAATTTAATAGTTTAGATAAATTGATGTTCGATTATGTTGGCCGTAATTCATTGATCCGGGATTTTAATGATGATGAATTTTTTTTAAAAAAATCTAGTAAGAACAAAGCGGTAAAAAGCTTTATAACCATTACGATAGAAAATTAATTAGCAACAAGGATATGAATTTTAAATATTTTTGCTAGATACAATGGTCTTGTAGCAAAATACAGTACATTTTCTCTAATCCGATGCTCATCATTTCGACTCACCCACTAATCCGACACACCTTTTAGAACATTTTTTTGCTGTCTTTTTTTTTTCCTTGTTAAGATTTGAAACTTTCTTTCTTTTAGTACATGCTTTACCCATTTACACGTACCATAACATTTTTTTCTTAACATATTGTTCGTATTTTCCTCTATGAGTTAAAAAATATATCATTGATGTGATCAGTCAGTGATGTCTATAGTCTGGATATATAAAGTCTATTCTATTGTCCGGGCACTCTCTATAATTCCCATATGTGTAGGATTAGAGAGTCTACTGTATATTTGTTACTGCTTGATTTAAAAAGTTATAAAAATCTGCCGAAATCGATTATATAAATAAAGCATTTTTGTATTGTACTTAATTTATAATCTGCTATCTCTCTTTCAGCTGGACCAATTCATCCAGGCAAAGCTGGGCCATGATACCCCATTCCACTTTGTGTCGGACGGTCAGATCCACCTGCGACAGGTCCTCCACCCTGAAGCTTCTCAGAAGAACATCAATCTCCCACACTACTATTACTCCTTCTTTGATCTGCGGAAAGAATTTCGCAAGTTTTACAACTCAGAAGAAATCCATTGCATCCAGGACATGTTGAACTGTATCCTTTTTCTTATAAATGTCGTGATTAGGCTTGTGTGTATTTGTTGGGACTCCAATTATTGGGACGTTTTTGAAAAATAATTTTATTTACATTTTTACTAAAGAAATTAAAAGATTTGATTTTTACTACGAACTTCACCGAGGCAGTGTGCGCGAGAGCGTTCCGAAGAGAAGCATGCCAGGATGGTGAGCAGCGTGTCAATGACGTCACACACAGTCTCGACGGAGCTTGTAGTTTATAGATATCTGATATGATTCATGATAGATATGTATGATTTATGATAGGTATATATGATTTATTATAGGCATTCACCACATGAAACTCGTTTGGAAAATATAAGAGAGAGGCAGAAGACCCCCCCCCCAGAGCGTTTGAAAAGACGGGAAATGGTCAGAAATGTTAAACAAAAACTTAAAAATAAATAAATTTTATGATATTTCAGCTAAAATTAATCAGTGATGTGATAGAGATGCAGAAAGTTTCCCTCGGAGCGTTTTAAAAAATGGGTAATGATCATAAATGTTCAACTAAACTAAAAGTAAATAAATAAATTCTGTAATATTTCAACTAAAATTAATTTTTGACGTTCTACCCCTTACATCAAAGCTTAGTCGAGCGTTTTTTCATTTAAAATGAAATGGTTCCGAACTTATCATGAAAGACAGTTGATATTTCCAAATTTTTTGATACTAAATATTGCCTGATAGGTTGAATTTCCTACAGAAATTTACTAAATATTCAAATATGTTTGCAAATGCACCGGAAATTTTAAAGTTTCATAACACATCTTCTTTGTTATCAGTTAATATCTATTATTTTCAATTTAGTAACATCAAGTTCGATGAATTGTTTCAAAGTACTTTAAAATATCTTGACGAATCTTGAAAGTATTAATTATTGTTTAAAAGAAAGCGTAGAAAATATTTACAACAAAGTATATTTAGAGAAATACTAATATACTTCGAGGATTCTAATATACTTCAGCAAATATACTTCGAGGATTTGAGGAATCTCCACGTTTCAAACTTTTCTGAGTCTCCCCTGTCCACTTCCAAAAAATAGAATGTTTATGAACAGGATTTAAAAAAAAAACATAACCAGCTAAATAGATAAAATAATTATATGGTCTTTACATCAAACTATAATTTCTAACTAATTTTGGATAAAATACTTCAATGCGAAGTTTATTTTTCTGTGTTCTACCTTTGTCAAGTCAATAGAATAACTCGGACAACAAAGGAAATGAATTGTAATTTCACATATCGCTTTAGAACTGTATAGAAATTTATACCAAATGTATCAACGAAATGGCAACTCTCTGTCATATGTAAGAGGAAGTAACCAGGGGAGGGTTTCTAACGAAGAAAACTAAGCAGCTACCTAGGCCGTCTAAATTATGAGGAGACCGTAAGAAGGTAAATTAAGAAAAAAATTCTTTCTTAGTTAAAAATAAATTTTCAAAAAAAAATATTTTAATTATTTGCAAAAAATATAATATTACAGTAATGTTAACATCAAGTATAATTGGTCAGGTCTTTATATATTTCATTCCGTTCACGTGGTTTATTAGAATATTTACAAAATCGAACATCAGTTATCAATAATATTGCTTACAAATGTATGTGCTGGACCAGACTGTACTGTGATGGTATTTGAAACTGGAGTCATAAGATATTTTTTTAAATACATATTCACGAATAAAGTAGATATTAACCTAAATAAACCATTAATATGCTAAAACTGTACTTAAACGTTAAATTAAATTGACCATCTATTTAAAAAACGGGCATTATAACATGTACTACTTAGACCGCAAGATAAATATGCCATTGCATATAACATTTCAAAAAGGCTTAATTTAGGTAAATGAAATGCATTATGTTACCAAAATAGTAGATTTGTTTAAAATGTTGTCCCTAAAACAAAGCCTTTAATATAAAGTCCTTAAAACATACTTAGATTTCTTTTCTATACTAGAAAGGGCAAAAAACACCCAAAAAAAAAAAAAAAATGGAAAAGAGGGAACACTGTTTATTTAATTCCAATTTATGGTTTAGTGGCGCATTATTAAACTGGGATATTGGCAGCAAATGCTTTGAGATCACAAAAATGCATCGGAATATTGTGCAAAAAGTATCAAAATTCAATGCCATGTCACGCGCCCTTGTTTTAAACCTTGACGAGTTTCTAATCTATCAAAGTATTATCACAGAAATAAATTTACCATTGCTCTTAATCGCATTAAAAATGCTTGAATACATTACACATTTCCGAAATAATCCGCTAAATAAATTAATCGCACTCAAGGGTCAAGTGCACGAACTTGAGCAAAGTACTTAACAAAACAAATTACGTCTTAATAGTCTTTAATGGACACTGATGAAGAATTATAAAATGACATACTGTAACATTAAAAACCACTTTGTTGAAATACCGTTTTGGGTTGTAACGAGGATATTTACCCATTCAGACCATAAAGGAAGAGACAGTAAAATTGACTAGTCACGCCTATGACAAAGTTCGTACTTGACATTGACTCCAAAGTGTTTTCACGGCGACGCCTTCTAGGGAGGTTTCACTTCAGTGGTCATTCATTCGAAGAATTCAAAGAAATCTTTGACAGTTTTCGTCTTTTGAGTTTAAACCTTACCTAGAATCCGTTTCGTTGTCATACACAGAAATGAATCTTCTAGATGAAATCTTGTGTCTTTTATTAGTGGTTATGATTTGTGGTAATAGCTGATATCGAAAAAGCATTATCGTCATGGGATAATTAATCTTCTTTTACTCATACCTATAAATAACTCATTAACATGCTTTGGGAAAGAATTAAAAAAATCTAATATTCTTTTTTTTTTTAAATTAATTTATAAGAATCTTTCTGTGAACGACTTTACAGTATTGAATGTTTCTTTTGGATGATACATATATTATATCAATTTTTTTTACTCTCCCGTGTACTTAATAATTGTGGAAATATAGTAATCGTCAAAGTATTCGAAATCGAAATTTTGGCGAATGTCCACGTTTTGGACCTACCAGAGTCCGAAGAACCAGACCCCGAAAAGCACATTTTTCGAAAATAACTGTCAGGCCGTCTGTGACAAATATAACTCAAAAACACTTTGAGCTCTACGGATGAAATCTGGTATACGGTCTTCACACCAAATTTGCAGATTTCTATCAAAGTTTGAGTAAAATCTGTTTTAAATAAAATTCAGTACATAGATTTTAGGTCAAATCTAACAACGCGTTAACTGTATGTCGGTCTGTACTTTCCGAAACATGTAAATGCGCTCATTCAAAAACGCATTGACTTAAATATATCAAATTTGGTGTAGGATTTTGTGACTACAAGTGTAGTTCTTTGTTTCAATCGGTTGGGAAAAACGTATCTAAAAACAAATTCGATTTTCGGATACTATTAATCGCATGGAAGACATTCATCACTAAATAACTCGCCAAGGATAACACGGCAGATTCAGTAAAAACGCTAAATTTATACCAAAAGATAATATTTCGTAACTATTGTACGTTAATGCCATTTAAGGCGTTCTCTGGCATGACTAATTTATTAGAGAGTATGCGAGAAAGTTTTGGTGAGACCTCTCCTTCTGATTTTTCTGTGTACAGCAATTGTACTCAGTTATACTTCTCAGGCATTGGAAATTCATTTTCTGCAAGTAGATTTTATGTGGGAATTTTAATCTTCCTGTAGATTATTCTACTTATATCTTCCACTGGATTATTGTACACTTGTAAAATAGTTTTAACTAATAAGGTAACATAAGGATATCGTGTAGACTATTGGTCGGAATATAAATCTTATTTTATGGTGGTATGTAGATTATTATGATCTGTGCAGGAAGCAACAGGACGAATGTTGTTGGAAACATTTCTTTAATAATCACATTCACACACTTAAAACAAACACAAAGACAAGACATTCGCGCGCGCGCTTCACAGTTCAGAATCACATCTCCTTCTCATTACAATCGCAATGCATTATGGGATGACATATGGGATGGCCTAAACAGGCATCGCCATCTAGTATCCAAAAGAGAAGATAAGTGTAATGCAACTGCTACAATTTTAAATTAAGAGAGAGAGGGAGAGTTTTTTTTTCAGTTTTTTTTTCCTAAGTTGTGTTTTAATAGGATACATGAGATTCTGCTTAGTGGTGTAAAACTGGTTTAAATATGTAAATTTACCTTTTAATATTTCTACAAATTCTGTCGATAAAAGCGAAAAAAATGTGTATTTGCATAGATGTATATAAGAAAAATATTTTACTGATCGATACTTTTACACTACATGGGTCTCTAAAAATTT
Source organism: Argiope aurantia (assembly GCA_026543865.1). NCBI lineage: Eukaryota > Metazoa > Arthropoda > Arachnida > Araneae > Araneidae > Argiope > Argiope aurantia. The sequence goes on from JAPMOR010020548.1 coordinate 148,729, forward strand.
AATTTTTTTGAATATTTTATCATCAAATTTCACAGGTCAAAGTGTACTACTGTCCAACTTATTTAATAGAGTTTTGTAATTAAAAGTATATATCAGGTGCAATATTTATGAAAATAAACGTTTGTTGCACGCATTTAAAACTTCTAAGACCCATTCATTCAAATAATTCTCTGTATATGACAAAGAATTGATACAAATAAAAGATGGAAATAATTTACATTCTTGCCAAAAAGAAAAATTGCAGCAATTAGAAAAAAAAGTCGTTTGGTCTACCACATTTCTGTACAAATTCTGAATCCTTCTTTCAACAAATTCAAGTAATATAAATGCTTTACGAATAATATCAAGTATATGTGATAGCAGATATTTTTTTTTTACCTTAACAACCCTTTGGCATCGAAAAAAGACATTTAAATAAATCTGTTGAGTAACCTTGAAATTTTTTTCGATGACTTATTTTTGCTTTCTACTTAGAATGTAAGTGCATACTGCATTCGAAGGTATAGTCTTATCTGTGATCTTGAAATGCAGATGTGATAACAGTAATCCTTTAAGTAGGAAATCCTCTTGGAATCTTCAATTTATGTAAATGTTGGGATACCGAAGGGTAGTTTAGCGTTCCATCAGAACATGAGATTAAATTATACTAATGGAATCGACATAATTTTGTATTGCTTTCCCTCTATCTCTATCGTGTCTGTCGCTTCGTTCAAACAAAACAGATCTTTCCACATTTATTTTTGTTGACACAGTAACACTATTTCAAGTTCGTACCTCAATATTTTATTCAATATATATATTTTTTAATTTTATGTTTTTTTTAATTCAGGAAATGACACTGAAATAAAATGCAAATTGTTTGAAATATTTGCTTTTATTTTTTAATACCTCCATGTAGCTTTAAATTAACTATGTGGGAGTATGGATTGATCCCTCATATGTTCAGACCTTCAAAAAACGCTATGGTGTTTTAACACGAACAAAGATAGATATATTTTAAAGAAAAAAGAACAAAACAAGAAAAATTAACAGAATAAATAGAAGTAGCTATTTTGAATTAGGGAAAACATATTAAATACTCGCCGGACAGATTGCATAGTAATTAGTGACACAGCAATCCTCAAAATTGAGCAAAATTTCAGTAAAATGAAGTCCATTAGGCTAACGTTATTACGTGATTTTTAAAGTTGCATGAACAGTTATGGGATTTTCTAGATTTATTTTTTATTAGATGGTGATAAATTTGGTCAAAAATGCAAAACGGAAATTCGTACTTATTCTCTCTTTTTTTTTTTTTTTTTTTTTTTTTTTTGAAGAAGAAGAAAGGGAAAGTTATAACTAAAATAAAGTTTTAGAAATATACGAATAATTTATTATCTTGGAATTATTTTCTTAACTTATTTCTCAGACCTATCAATGGAATCAGATGCTACAGCTGAATTTTCAATGCAACAAGTACAGAATATTGCCAAGATCGTTCTACGATTAGTACAGGACGGTAAGTACTTTCAATTCTTTTTTGTTCGCTAATGAAATGATTGATTTTTGTGAATTACGTGAAAGAAAGATTCTAAATCAACCTGCTGTGTAGCTATACCTTCATTTTGTATATGCATATTTTAAATTTAAAAAAAATCCACGTTTTTTTATTTATTATCCTATAGTTTGAAAAGAGATTTATTTATTCAAAAAAATTAAAATCGCTATGATCTTTATTTTATTATAAACAAAAGAAATTTCATTTCTGTTTAAATCTATGAGTATTATTCATTATATTTCCAGATTATTTATTAAATATCACAATGAGAAAGAATTTTAGTATGCAAGATATCTCAAATGTATAGATAATTAAATAACTGACATGTATAGAATTAATAACATATTTTAAAGTCCATTGTGCAATTTATTGAGGTAGAATGTTTAATGTCATTACTAGAATGTTATAACTTTTCTGAAGTGGTATGAAAGTTCGCCGTTATTGTCCAGACACTACTGGCAACATTGAGCGATGGAATTATAAAAGTTGCTAAGCATATCGATTGATATTTGGCTGATGTATCAACGAAAAGCCTCAATTTGTCAGTTGTAAATGGTCTGGAAACATATACATACGTTTTAAGTATTCCCAGAAAAAGAAATGTATAGTGTACTAGCTAATATACCGCCTTCGTTCTGGGTTAAAATATATTCATTCCTAATATTTTTAAATAAAGACTATTTTTTAATAAAATATTATAAATTCATAAAATCCTCTTATTGCTTAAAATAATTTTAGTTTAAAATGAAAATATCAGTTGAACCAAACGATTTTTAAAAATTTGCCACATTTAATTTTCTTCCTCTCAATAAATCAAATCAATTGTAGCTCTTGATATAAATTATTAATTGTCTGCTTTTAAACTTGTCTTTTCTTCTAGAATTCTAGAAATAGTTCTTCTTTTGTATTGTTGCTCATCAACAACAAAAAATATTCTTACAAGTATTATACAAAATGTCTGTTAGAATTAAAAAATTTGCAATAATATTTGAAAGAAATTTTAAAAAATTCAAAATATAAAAAATAGAATATTTTGAATTTTTACCTTTGCCTAGCAACGGAGTACCCATAAATTTCCTTTTTTTTAAAATCATCTTCATCTATTCAATTGATTATTAAATTTTAAAAAATTAATTCATTTTGAAATTTATGGAATTTTCTTTCTCCCTTTTCCAAACCATGTGTTGATCGAAATTGTTTCAAGATAGGTCTTCAGTTGTTTACAGTTGAAATTAAGTCAGGAATTACTTCGAACGATTAACTGATTATCAAATTTCAGTGCTGAAACCTTTCTTTATTAGTTATTAATTGTTTATTAAATATTTATATTATAATAATACATATTTGGGAACCTATTATTAAATGCTTTTATATTATGGCCCTATATTTAAATGCAACGTTGAAATTTTTTATTAAATTCAGTTGATCCAAGAGATAAAAAAATCGTTTCAGTTTTGGAGTTAAATACAAAATGTGATACATTCGTTCAAAATAAATCAAGAACTTTTTTTACTATGATTAATGATAGTAATAATAATAAAAATGTTTTCCGAGTTTTATTTTTCCCTCCTTTATATACATCCTTATCATCCCTCCTTTATATACAAAATGCCACGAATAATCCATTTATGCTATAAAAATCACAAAAAGGGATAAATGGATCATCATCGCTCAAGCATTAAGTGACGATTTTTTTTAACTTCAAACCGGGATACTAGATATTATAGGTGGCGTCAGCGTCATTGTGATTTGAGAGAAAAATAAATGATATAGATGTTCCTGTCTTTAGGCAGAATAAATGCTGCTGCGTATATCTATCTCACGTTTTAGAGAGAAATATCATACAGAATAATATAATGCCTCAGTCACTTTTATCCTGCAGTTGTTGTTTGTGATTATAAGGCCAAATATATACTCCTACCTAATTTATCCTCACAAATTGCTACAAAGAGTGAGAAATGCTCATGAAATTTATCGTAACGAAAATTCATAATATTAAAAATGACAAAAATGGTGCAGTGGTTTAATTCTCTAAACTAGAATCATCACATTCTATATGTAATGCGAATTGATAAAGTTAACTTTTAAATTAAGAAATTTCACTTTCCAATGTGGAGAAAATAATGTAAACGTCAAAAAAAAATTATTTTGAGATTTTAACCAATATGTTCTTTTCAGATCTCCTCGAATTCGAAAAACACATTTTTAGCATTATATCTGTGTATATCTGAAAAAGATAACTTAAAAACACTTTAACACAGATGCATGGAATTTAGTATATGGATTTTAGACGAAATTCCTAGATTTCTGTCAAATTTTAAACGAAATCTACTCAGTGGAAATTTGCCTATCCAAATACAAATGAACTCGACAATTACAAAACGTAAAGAGCATCTAACGTGTAACACACGTTCTAATCTAGCATCTAAAGTGCGAAATTTAATATACAGGTTTATGATCTGAAATGTAGATACCTGTCAAATTCTTAATCAAATCTGTTAATGTTCGAGCGTCTGTCGGTTTGTTCTTTCACGTGTATATAAACATAATAACTCATCAACGAAATCACTTAAATTAATGAAATCTGGTATATGATCTTGTGACTACAACTGTATGTCATGTATAGTAGGATATATTCGCACGTTAGATGCTAGATTTGCGCCAAAAGTCTATATTTTGCAACCATTGTTTGCCAATGTCATTCAAGGTTTATAATTGCCAAGGTTTACAATTTTACACAGGAATATAAGGCTTTATTGTAGAGTATGCGAGGAAGGTGATGCGAGGTGATTACTGTTGCAAGTTTTTAATAATGTCTAGCTATTTTATTTTTTAAATGTTTTAATATGAATTTTTTATATAATTGAAAATAGGATAATCCAGAATCTTCTTATTTTAACATCTGGGCGATTGCGAAATGTTATTCAGAATCGTGAATAAGAGTAAAATAACCATGATTATCCTAATAATTCGGGAGGTGTACTTATTGCAAATAAGTCAAATAAGTAGACCTCCGAATTTTAAATAATTTAACTTAATGGAAAATGCTTGAACAATAACAAAATTCTTGAACTAAACTCAACTTAATGAAAAATGCTTGAACAATAACAAAATTCTTGAACTAAACTCAACTTAATGAAAAATGCTTGAACAATA
>JAPMOR010020548.1:154409-172592 GCA_026543865.1 Argiope aurantia
TTAAAATTTTAAAACTTCGATTTATTTCATACGGGAGACATTTTATTTGCAAGAAGCGAAGATAAAACTGACATCTGATTACCTCGCGACACAAGAACAAAAGAGTAAAAGAGACCAAACTTTTTCTTTTTAATGGTTTTTTTACTATGAGATTTTGATGGCAGTTTCTTTGACACGTTTAGTCTTACGAAAGGGAAATTTAGGTATCTTTAAAAGAATGTTGCAAGCATTAGGGATTTTTATCCCTTCGCTCAGAGCGTGAGAACTTGCTGAATTCATCAATTTTACAGAGCGTGTGTTGAATTAATTAAATAAGAGGTGGAATTGGATCAGGAAACAAGAGAACAGTTTAGAATGAAATTTGTAAGGGCTAAATGAAGAAATAATTAGGAAATTAGTTAGAATTTAAATTAAATCAAAAGATATATAATAAAAGTTTTTAAGCAGAATCGTGGTCGAAGATAGAGAAGACACTTTGGATTTTTAACTTCGATTTATTCCATCCCTTGAGGCATAATTTATGTAGAAGCGACACAGAACGACACAAGAGCGAAAAGAGGAAAAGCTAAGAATTGGAGAAATTATTTTTTCCAGTGTTTATATACTGTGAGATTTTAATAGTGATTTCTTTACACGTGTCGAATTAGGCAAGGGAACGATAGGAATATTTTTAAAGCATGTGCTTGGCTGGATAATTTTTTATCCCTTCGGTCCAAGTGTGGGAGCTTGTCGACTTCAGCAATTTTAGAACTCGTGTTGTATTAACCCTTTAAAGGGCGATTTTTTTCTAGTCATATTATGTTAAAATATTTTGAGGCTTGAAATTAGAATAAGAAAAGGGATTCATTTAGCTTATTAGATAAATTTAATTTGATTAATTGATAATTAAATACAAATCAAAACATATCATTTTGTGTGAGAAAAAGAACTGAAGTATCTTAGTTTCTGTTTTACTAAAAAAATTTGTCAGAACTTATGCCAACCTACATAATTTCATACAAATATTGATAAATTTGGTGGGAAGCATACTTCCCACGGCCCTAGAAAGGGTTAATTAAATAAAAAAGGTGGAATTAGGTCAGGAAATAAGAGAACATTTTAAAATGAATTTAATATGAGCTAAATTAAAATAAAACTTTGGAAATTAGTTAGAACTGAATCAGATTTAAAAATATCATTACACACTCACACATGTATATATCGCGACATAAGAGCAAAAAAGAAAGAACATTTTTTCCCCTTAGTGATTTTATTATGATCTTCTGATGGGGATTTCTTTGACATGTGTGACTTAAGAAAGGGAATCATAGGTATCTTTGAAAAAAAAAAAAAGGAATTTTCATCCCATCGCTTGTAGTGTGGGAAAATTAAGTCTGGGCATAATAAAAATCTAGAAAAAGATTTTCGGAATCCAGTTTTTAAAAAAAATTAATTTCAAATATCTTTTTCCTAAAAAAATGTTCATATATAATAATATGCTTTATTTATTTGAAAGTACATTTCAGAATATTTTATTACAAATTCAACAAATCAGTCTTAGAAAATTAAGACTCTCTCAGTTTATGAAGGACACTTTTGATAAAGAAAATAAAATTGGAAAACAAAAAGATTGAAATAGAATTCTGCAGTAAAAAAGAAGCAGAATTGTCTCTCTGAAATTAATTGTTCGTAATTGGCGGATTTGATAATAAATAGCTTAATATTTATGATTCCATAATAGTTACAATCTTTATTTTTCTTTAAAACTTTCAAGATTTGATAGAAATTTCGTTTCATTAAATAGCTTCCATCGCATCAAAACATGTACAGTTTTATAATCTCAGAGATATATTTGTCAGACGCGACTTTATACCTTGTATATCATTAAACCAACGCAATGTTTTACATTAAATTTTGAAATCCAGCTGGGCATATATATGCACAGTTTATTTTCTCTGATGCGACAGATTTTTCCTTTTGCAGAAAGTGTTAAATGTATTAAATACGTGGTTATATCTATGTGGAATTGAATTGGAATGTTTTAATCTTAAAGGTAATGGAGAATTATTAAAATGCGGAATTATTAAAAATGAAGTTATTTCTCAAGAATAATAAGACTTATTTATTTTATTTGAAAAATTTATTATATATTTATAATTATTATATGTTATTTATTATGTTATAATTAAAGAAAGATCATATTTGCTGTTTAAAGATTTATTTCAAATAGCTACTTGCATAGTTTACAATATGTAGTATAATTATTCTTCCATAGCAATATACTACAAAATCTAAAATACCGAGATAATGTGCTATATGAAATAAAAATACATATGGAAAATTTATTTGGCATTTTGCATTTCTATGTAATTATTTATTTGAATTCAAGAATTTATTCAAAAATATAAATTTATTAAGAGCTACTGGAAAACTTTGAATCATCTACAATTAAAACCTCATTTCCCCCTGTGGTTTTAAACATTCAACATTGGCAGACGATAATTTCTAAATGGAGAATGAAATTTCAAACACACACGATGCAGCTATCAATTAAATTCATCAAATGAATCAATCAATCCCATCGAATGAATCGATTAAAAATATTAAAAAAATAAAATTTACATTTTCCGGAAATTATTTAAAAGAACATTTACTCTGATTTCCTGAGTTCTTAATTCTCTTTTATAGATGAGATATCAAAGGCTTGATATAAAAAGAACCAAAAATAATCTTCGTAATTTCACGAATGTTAATTTCTTTTATGCTGTATGTCTAAAGACGTTTTAGGATATTTTGACAATATTATTAGTAATAATAATGAATTAGTCTCTATTAATCAAAGACATTAGCTCTTTTGTATGAAATCCAATCAATATATTGTAATATTACAATTATTAGATTTTACTATTCCTTGTGAAAAAGAAATAAATTCAAAATTTGACGCTGTTAATGAATCTTCTTTGGGCAATTCTGTAAATTATAACAAGCCTGTATAATTATTACAAATCCTGCATATAGGTTCTAGATATTCTTTGCAATAAAAGCCACTTGCTTCTTGATTTTGATATGTTATCAGTTCTTCATATGACATTTAAATATTTGTTTGAGAAGAAAGATTTTTTAAAAAGAATAACCCATCAAGTAAATGAATTAAAAATAAATGATTATTAAAAATAAAATTCTCGAAAAACATTAAAAATAATATTCACTCTAACAACTGAGTTCTTTATTAACCCCATTTTTTGTTGCTATAAACTTATTGGAAATTGATATCCCAATCGAATAAATACAAAATCCCTTTTCGAATTTGTTGTGAACGGGAAATTCCGCTTCGCTACAACCGTGCAAAAAAAAAAAAAAAAAAAAAAAAAAAAAGAATCCCTTTCCCAAACAAAAAGATGACGTGTCGCTCTCAACTCACGAAATTTCACCTGTAATTCATTGCTAAAGCCTTCCAATCCATCGCACTAGCCAGCTGCCTTTAGTGCGAATGAATGCTATTTCTCTGTTCGCAGAAAATTCGTGCGCTACCTGTACGCGTCCGTTTTCTGTTCGTACGAATGCGGGTTTACTGGCACTTTGCTACAGGTGCACGTGATGCAACAGCAACTGTCGCTCTCTTCATTATATTGCTTGGGTGTCATAAATCACCCGTAGACCGATTTTGTTCCTTTTTTTTTTTCCTTTCATATCGTTTTCTCCCTCTCTTTTTATAAATCGATTTTTCTTTGTTCTGTGACCTCGATTTTGGAGAGAATCGATCTTATGAAGCGAATTTAGGTTATATTTAGGAATACTGATTGAAAAGAATTAAGAATATTTGGGGTATGAGTTGCTTAGACAAGTAGGCTTAGGTCATAAAAATCATATTTTCGATTTATACTATTTTTTTTTTCTTTGGCAAAAGAGTAATAACAAGTCTATTTTACAAACAGACATAAAATTATTATTGAGGTTGTTTTATATTAATTTGTTTTGAAATATTATAAATTATTTTGTTAGAAATTTTATCGCTTTGGAAAAATTATATTAATTTGTTATTTTGTATAAACTTGTTTTCTGCAAACGTATATAAATAATTGCCTTTTCAAATTCCAAAAATGTTTAAATATGATTTTTTTTATACAAAAAAGTTGTAAAAAAATTATTGTATGAAGCATGTGGGAATCTTGCAATTGAGATGAACTTTTTTCATGGTTATATAATTTTGGTGGCTATTATTTATAACAACTTTTGAAACAATTTTACCGAACTCATTCATTAATTTTCCAATTAAGCAGAAATCTAAAACTTCTGTTAATAATATTGTGTTAATGAAGAGAAATTACGAGAAATTTTGATATGTCACGCTTTTTTTATATATTAGTTATAATTACGTAACTAATAGAAACTTTTTAAGGCAAGCTAAATGAAATTTAATATATTGTCTGAAAAAGAAAACTGTAAAGAGATAAGTATTTTAAACAAGATAAAATATCAATGGTAGATTAAACAGCTGCTGTCATAATTAAGATTGATCATAACAGATCATCCATTGTTCATTTGACGCTTAAATTTAGACTATTGAACAGTCAAATGCAACCGCCAAATATGAAATGAAACATTTAAATGATTTTAAATAAAATAAATATTTTTTTCATTTTTCATTCACATACACGTGTTAGGCGGAACTACTATACAACGCAAGGACCACAGGCTTTCACAGAACTGTTCTTAAAGAGAACGACTTCATGTTCTCTAGTCAAGTTTCTTGAAATTAGGTCAAGCAGAGAAGGCGGGAAATGGGTAAAAGGCAAAATGTTCTCTATTCTTTTACTTTCGAATCATTTTAACGTCTCACTTCACGCTTTGCGAATCTGCTTTTGCTCGTATTTTCACTTTCCCCCTTGTTTTATTTCCCCGTCAGAGCTGGCATCACCCAACCTGATTAATATGCAGCAACTCGAACAAAAGAGGGAAAGGTCGTTCTCCAAACAACCAGTAATGGTGGCATTCTTGGCGTTCTTTCTCCATTACTGGCCTGGCGCGAATTTGCGAATGCCTACGCCAGGTAATGAGAGCTGTTGAATAACGGTGATGATGACTGGATGTTTCTTTCTCTCTTTTCTATATCCAATAAAATAAGATCAAGGTTTTTGATTAGATATTTAAAAAATGGAAAGAAAAAATAATGATTCGCGTCTGGAGTTTTCAAATGTTTTTCTAATGGGCTACTTGAAACCTGATTTTAGAATTCTTAAATTTTTTTTATCTAATTCTTGAATGATTTTTTTTTCTAAATTGGTGATACCGGAAGTTTTGTGATGTTTATTTCAATGATTCGTATAATGACTCATAAAAATAAATATTGAAGTTTGCGAATTTTCCAATTACGCTGTAAAAATGTGCTAATTTGCATTATTATAAGATTACAATTTCTGATAGTAAAAGAAAAAAAGTGTGTATCTATCTTTTTTTAGTATGCTTTTCGTCACTTTTGTTTTAGTGTTTTCAATATACTTGCTATCAGTGGGGGCTCTCGCTTTTTATCCCAAAGGGGAGGGACGAAAATCTGTAATTTATATAACTTCTGCATAATTTAAATTATGTAATTTTTAATTAATTTTAAAAAGTTTTTTTAGCACATCAAAATTTATAAATTTTTTACTTGATAAAGGCAATTTTAAATAAGGAAATTTTAATTAAAGAACTATTTTTAAAATAAATTTTCTCAACTATCCTTCTTACATTCCCTACCTATAAGGACCTCTGTAAGGATTTAAACAATTAAGGCTGGATTGTAATAAGAATCATGATTTTTTAAATTAAAATAAATACACGTGGAGATAAATATAATATTATTTATAAGTATTGATAAAAAAAAATATTTAAAATTTTAAGCTACACTTCCAGTTTTTTTTTTTAAATCATTACATTTCTTTTTGATGATTAAATCTTCAGAATTAAATCTTCAAATCATTGGAAGGATCATTTGAACGGCCATATACGTTGAATGTTTTGATTGATTTTGTGCAATATTTGAAACATCTACGATTATTTTGCTGTTAGTATTTCATACCAAATTTCATTCTTTTAGCCAATTCAATTTTTAAAAAAATTGGAATACTAATAAGAATTTAAATTAAAAACTTTTCGCTATTAAAATATTTTTTTCTTTTTTGTATATCATTAATTATTTTTTCACTTTTCTTTATCGTTTATTTTAGAATTCTGTAAGATTTCAGTTCAGTAATTGTAAAAAAAAAAAAAAAAATGTAATTATTATGCTATCGATTTATTTTCAAAAACTAAGTTAACTGAAATCGATTCTCTTTAAGGTGATCCGCTATTAAACGTTTTGATATTTTAGTTTGTGATAATGTTTATTATTTAAAAGCTACTTACCCAGAAATTAAATTAGAAGCAATGAAAATAATCCGCATTATAATTTGAGAAGGGGACATTCCGAAACTTTCAGTTCCTGTTAAAAGTCATACAAGACCTAGTCTGACTTTTGTCTCCATAGAAATAAACATCTATGCAAACATACATGCAAAGTAAATTATCATTATTGTAATAGTAAATTTCCGTATTTATGTTACATTAACTAAATTCTTGATTCTTTTGTATTCACACCATTTTAGTTTGAATTTATATGGAAATGTTGGGAACTTGTATTGTGTGTCGGTTGTTGGATTTCATAATTAAGTTATCTTCTCTTAAAATAAAAGGAAAGGCTTTTAGAATTCAAAGAATTAAATCAAAGAAAGAATTTTAAAAAATAAGAAATGGCTGAATAAATAGAAAATTAACTAAAGAATTTTTCTTAAAAAATATGAATCAAGAAATCCACCATTTCCAAATACATAAAGGAATAAAATTTCAAAAATATTAAATTTTTATCTTACAGTCTTTTAGTTATTAGTTATATATTATGAAAATATATTCTCTTTTTCCTTTGGACAACCATATAATTTTTTAATCATTTGAATTTTTAATCATTAAAGTGTCTGCCAACGCGCCATTCGAAACGGATCATCATTTTGACATTGCTTAGTTTCGATAATCTTAGCGGGGGGAAGTTACACATTCACAAAGTCATATTTTTGGTGGGGTGGGGGACCAAGTTATAAAATTTTATTTTTCAGACTATGAAACACTAATATGATATAATATTCATGTAAATAATTAAATATTTAATTACGAGTTCTAATTCTTTTCCGAGTATAAATATTTGTCTTGAAAAACATTTTTCTTAATTGTTTTCCAACAGCGAAAAATGTGTTTGTTATACACCAACAGAACACATATTTTGATGCAGTTTTGCAACTGTGGAACCATCGACTGAATATACATATTGAGTACAATGGTACTGCTATGTATTGAATACTACTTGAATACAGCTTTTAAAAGTGAAACTGGAGCCTTTAAAATTTTTATTAGTCTGCAATTGCATATTTGTGCCATTATAGTATATATTAGCGGGTGTGATTTCTCTAAAAAATTTTCACATACTCTCTAATAAAAGTGTTTCAGAATCTTCCGGCACTTGCATAAACTTGAGAAATTTGGACAAAGCCGTGAAGGCCACAAGTACTCATATTTTTATTTTCAAGAGTCGTTAACATGAGAGTTTTGTGCTTCATAATATAGCAAAGAAAACCAATTATGCATTTTGGAACCGATTGAAATCAAAATGTGGCACAAAATTACAATTTCAGTAACCAAATCATATACCAATTTTTGTGTTATCGCGCTTACATGTGTTTTCGGAAATATAGAATAACACACCCTGAACTTTTTGTCGGAGCTGATTCAAAACTTGATAACAATCTACTCTTTCGATTTCTTTAACCAATTAAATTTTACCATTTTATAAAGTTTTATCTGTATAGCAGTATGCGTTTTTGCGTTATGGTATTCAATTACATACCGGCAGATAGACAGACCTCAAAGGACATCAACTAAACTTTAAATCCACAAATTTATTTTTAATTCTACTAAGAATTTATCTTTAATTTCTAAGGGAAATCTACAAATTTATCTTTAATTGTTAACGGAAATCTATAAATTTTTAAAAAATTTTAATGCAAATCTACAAATTTATTTTTAATTGGAATCTACAAATTTATTTTTAATCGAAATCTACAAATTTATTTTTAATGAAAATCTACAAATTTATCTTTCATTATTAATTGAAATTTACAAATGTATCTAATTTTTAATGGAAATCTACAATTTTAGTCTACAAAAAGTCTGAGTCTACAAATTTATTTTTAATTTTTAATGAAAATCAACAAATTTATTTTTAATTTTTAATGCAAATCTACAAATTTATTTTTAATCGAAATCTACAAATTTATTTTTAATCAATCCACAAATTTATCTTGAATTATTAATTGAAATTTACATATGTATCATTAATTTTTAATGGAAATCTACAATTTTATCTTTAATTTTTAATATCTAGAGTCTACAATAAGTCTGAGTCTGCACATTTATTTTTTATTTTTAATTGAAATCTATAAATTTATTTTTAATGGAAATCTACAAATTTATTGCCGATTTCTAATGGAATTTCATAGCTCTAACTTAATGCGCCTTTTGTTATTGTGTTCAGTCAGAAGTCATTCTAAAAATCTGTTTTTCAAACTGAAGGAGATCTGAAACGTGGAGATTCGTTCGAATTCGAATTTTTTTTTTTAACAAATACAACATAAAATAATACAGTACTTAAATACAATAATAAGTAAAAAAAAAATTGTATACTTCTTGTACGGGAAAGTAAAAAGTCTTTGGTTTTAGACATGCAGTTTGGTCTTCACATTTCCGCTTTGGCCACAATTGCTGTATTCGCCTGTGAAAAAAAAATATCGATAATTTATTGGTTTATAACCCGTTCGTAACGAACATAATTACTTTCACAACGATGTTGGAAAAAAAATACAAGGAAGCTTGAATAATAAATATCAGGAAAACGTTGAATAATATCGTAAACAGTGCCTCCAACCCAGGCTCTACTTGTAACAGTAGGTTAATGAATCAGTAATCAAGCTTATTTAGGTCAATTTTAATTTTGGGGAATTTCTACCTGAAATACGTGATTAAGATTTTGAAGTATGATGCAGTTAGAACTTACAATAAATAAAAACTGAACAGAACGATTCATTTAAGCTGTTGAAATGCAAAATAGTGTTTCAAAAGTATCGCTGTTTTTCTTAAATGATTATTGTTATAACTATTTTCATCTTGCAGCAAGTAAAAAGTAATTATCTGCTTGAAGTTTTGGAATAAAAGTTTTTAATTGACGCTAGTATCATTTATATTTTGGTTTGAAAAATTACCCTTAAGTTTTAAAAGCCTCTGGTTTTACAATTAGCATTTAAATGACTAAACAAGTGTTAATTAATACTATTTATCTTTCTATTATTTATATTGTTTTTATTTATCTTTCAGAATGAAAGAGTATACATTTGCTTCTTTTGTTTTGCAAATATCTTCAGCTCATTAACATTTATTCAATCTAAACTTTTAAACAAGTATCTTACAAAAATCTTAATGTGCGAAATGTATTCACGAAAGTTTTGTGTAATTGAAAATAAGCATTTTTTCAATTAAAGAAAAGAATGCAATTTGTTTTTTGTTAATTAAAATTAAAGAAATCTTATTTAGATTACCATTTAAATTCTTTTCAAAGAAAAGAAAAGAAAAACATTTTCGGAATTTGTTTATAAAATCTGTTTTCATTGCAAGCGTTTAAAGCTTCATTCTAAAGTTTCAGTGAAAAAAAATTCAGCCTTTACTGACTTAGATTTATTTTTATTCTGATTTATTAAATGTGCGCTTTCTTTTTGATTCAATTACTTTCGGCATAGACACTTGTATTCTAATACTATTTTCAAGCATAGGATAGTGCAAATGACACAACAAGTTGCGGACAAAAATATAATGAGTAGTTTAATTCTACGAAATCCAAATGCTACCCCGCCCAGCATTAATTAATCTTACTATTGAATGCCGAAAACAGTATGGGATGTTAAATGCAACATTATTTTAGAATCTTTCTCTTACAGTGAAATTATTCAAACTTCTGAAGACGTTTAAACTCCTGAAGTAGGGAAAGAATATGATAAATTAAATTCATATACAATTTAGTATAATTCCTTTTTAAAACAATAATTTAATATAAATCAATAATTAAAATGATAATTAGATAGTATCATATTATTTTTGAAAAGAATATATAAGTAAAAATCATTTGCAAAAAATATTAATCCTGTATTAAAACGGATTAAATTCTTAAAGACCTCTGCTTAAGAATTAAATAAAAATGTTTCAAACAACTTTGGTTTTGGTTAAGAAATTGCAGGAAATTTGAATAATAAATATCAAGACTGACGAATTTCAATGAAAACATTTATTTGATTTTTTAAAATTAGATTTAGAACAGTAATATTTTATACTAATAATCATGCACCTTGAAATTGGATGTAAAATTTTATTTTAAGTTAAAATAATGAGCCGAGAAGTCAAGCTATCCATAATTATGCTAGATTTAAAAAATAATCCCATGTCTAGACATTGATCGTGATTATAGAACATTATTCGCTTACAATCCCGAATAACGAGAACGAGTCTGATTTTCAATGAAACATTTTACTATAATATACATATATCGATTTTCAATGAAACATTTTACTATAATATACATATATCATTCGATTATTTCGAACATTTTCGGATACTCAGAATTAGAATAAATCCCCAAACTTGCAGACGAATTCTTCGTGCAAGTATATGACAAAACACATTGCGTAAGAGGTGTAATTTTTTTGCGTCTGTGAGCTTTTTAAAGTGCTGATGTTACTGTGAAAATAGTTTTTCGATTCTTTCTAAAATATCTCTCTATTGCAGGTCATGCTTTTGAAGCACCAGAACAGATAAATAGTCATCTCGAGCCTGGTATATGGTAAGTTATCATTTCTTTATAATTATTTTCATTAATACAAAACAAATCGAATTTTTGTACCAAAGGTCGGTAGAGTACATTTTAAGGCATCAGATAAAATACCTTTTATATTTGTTTTACTTGATAAAATTGCTTAAATATATTTTTCGAAATTTAGCTGACTTCATTTAAAGTTTATCTAACACAGATTACGTCTTACTAGTGCTTTTTCAGTTTTAAATAAACAAAACAATTCTATCAATGAATTTCTGCTTTATAATAGGACATAATGGCATTTTGTAAATATAGATACATAAATAAACATCAAATATATAATAAAGTAAAAAAAAAATCATGTCTTAAATTAAAATTTTATCTGTCATCATTAATTTTTTTATTTTTCTATATTATTCTAATTTCCATAAATACATTCAAAATAAATAATTAAAATTAGTAGCAATCGAAAGTACTCAGCAATTATCTAATAATCAATAACCAAAGTGTGGCATAATTTATACCTTATTTATATTCCAACTATTCTAAAGAGATACTTTGCTCAAATACTTGCTTGAACTCCATTCAAGTATCACTTTCTTCTGTGTGCCTCTGCTTTTGTAGCTCCCATGGCAGCATTTGTTCTAGAAAATTTGATATCCTGCCATCGAATGTTCTAGAACAAATGTTGTTATTCGAGTCCTAATGAAAGTATCGCCAAGATTCACAAATAACTTTAATCACTTTAAAGTCGCCATGTTTATCGCCAAAGCCGGGGAGAGGGGCTTTGACCTTTCATTCATTCTGCAAAACTATTAAAACTATCTGTAAAATTATCGTTTTTACCAACAAACTTGCTGCTCTGATAAACAATATTATAAATTCGAAAATATGTTGTTTCTGTATAGTTAGGATGATAAATTGTTAATTTTGAAATTTAATTATTGCTTTCAATACTGTATATTAATATATTTGTACTACTTTAAAAAAAAATTAAAATTTCTATTTTTATTTAAATTTTGATTAGTAGTATAAAAATTTATAATTATCGTAACTATTAATCAAAATCTTGTTCTTATTCATTTTCATTTAAATGTCAATTTATTGATCACTTCTATTTTTTAGTCAACTGTTGTTATATTTCTGAATTTTAAGCTCATATATTTATAGATAAATATTTCATACTTGTAAGTTGTAAAAACAATTAATTTGTTAAAACAGTTATTCATTTTTTTATAAACTAAACAATTACTTCGTAATAAATATGTATAAAGTGGGCACTTAGCTTGGAACACAACGACTATTTCTTTTAACTTAAATTTGTTGCTAAATAGCTAAGGTATCAATAGTTTTTACTGAACGACGTATTGCGGCGGGTTCTTAGAAGTAGAAAAAGTCATTAAATACAACAACTTAACAGTAAACAGCATCTGTAGCACTATGAGAACACAGACACAAGACGAAGAAAATATATCATTGCTTAGAAATTGATAAAAACGAACCGCTATTAAAATTAGAAGAGGTTGCAGTTAAGCCCCCTTAGTTAGTACCAGAATAATGTTTTTCATTCAACTATTCGGAGGAAAGCACATGGCTTAGTGGTAGATGAAACTTGAATCGGGGTGTAATAAAATGGCATTTAAAATTTTCTCCGTTTAGAATATATATTTTTCTAATTATTTATATATTTAATCTGAATAACTAAGACATTTTTGTGTGAAAAGCATCAGAAAACTTTACAGCAAATTAAAACACGATGTAATGTTATAAATGCAAATTTAATATAATCGAAAAACCAATCAATGTGTATATATATTAAGTACGTTCCATGAATATATATTTTTAGTTCAACTCACTGAATAATTGTGGAGTATGTCATTTGCAAAGCAGAATTAAGTAACATATGCGAAATAAGAATAAATTAAATAATTTTGTATCATCAAGACTCTTTTGCATTCTTATCAATTCTTTAACCATTTTATCTACCGCTCATAAAGTGTCTGTGCGTTCAGTCAAGCGGTTTTCTAAAGACAAAACAAAAGTTAATAAACCCGCAGCAAGGTGGTTTAAATTTCAGATAATCTTTTCTGCTTGGCTATCAAGATCATTTTGCCTCGTAACAATCGTCCAGTACTTATCATCGGCTGCTTCGGGACAATTTACTACACAAGACAACCCGACTGTCCCAGACTCAATTTAGGATGGCAAGAATCTCTCCTCAAGTTTTTTTAGCGTACACATTGGTCATCAAAATTCTACTCATGCGCGCATCGTTGATGGCTACCTCTTAGCGCTGGAATTATCCCCACTGGACCCATCTCGGCGTGTCGTCATTTGATTGGGTCGTTGCCCACATGACCCCGATATTGCGTAAAATTGCACATCATTTCTCTCTCCCCCCCCCCCCCCTTCATCCTGCTCACTTTCCCTCGTTCCATGCAGCAACACTGGTACTGTAATAAGTAACGTTTCTAAACTGTTCTTGCCCTCTGTCAAGGTTAGGTGCTTCACTTTTCTCAAGGAATATTAGGGGAGGGGGGGGGGGCTCGGATGGAATGGGGAGGGGGATATCTTCTGAGTAAATTATATGTTCTTGTTTTGCCTTTTGTCCCCCTCCTTCTTTTGCACTATTGCCGACGAATGCCCAGAAGGGATTTGCTCGATATCGTGTTTTTTTATACGGTCGTAAAGAATGAGCAAGTTCTAGAATTGGTGTTGCTGTTGGTCCATCCCCGGTCCATTAAAAGGGTTGTTTTTGAAGGCACCGATCAAGTGGATGTGGTGCTACAGGTAGGGGAATAATGAAAAGGACATCGGCATTCCACGTGGAATTACTTTGCAATTAACGACTGGGGGTTGAAAAAGGTATTTGATAGTTGATTAACTGTGGTCTCCAGACGGATTTAGGAGAGATGTAAAAATAGCCATGATTATAGGGTCGTTACCCACTGACTTATCTGTGGTTGGCAGAGCAATGGCACAAATATAATGTCCTGTCTTGATTAACTTTAATGGCAGAATTAGTTTTAATGAGAAACGAAAAGGGCTCTTAATACAGATATCCATTGACACGCAACTAAGATGGACTCTAAATGAAAGAAAAATGAGCAACATATGAGCAATTAATATCAATTGATCTACATGTTAGAAAGTATTTACGAAATCTGTGATTGATGTATATTAAGACTTTCATGCTTTGTTGTTAACTGGGAAGTTTCAACATAGTCTTTGATGACAACATATTAGAAATAGATGAAACAAACGATTAATAAAAAAAGAAAAGAAGCCCTATGAATTATTAATTTGGTATAAGAAAGAATAGCTGTAATTAGTGGCAGTTTTCTGCCTAGGTAACTGTCTATGGCCTCTAGGCAGAAAAGTGATTAAAACATTGTATTATCCAAGTTCCCAAATTAATAAATTTATAAAAAAAATATAAAAACTTTCTAAATTATAAAATATTAGGACGATATTAATAATTCATCAAGTATAATTTGCCAGGTTCTTTCTTATATGCAACATTACGTGCAATAAGTTATTAGAATATTTATAAACACTAAAGCTTTATTTCAATAAAATTATTTAGAAATATGATTGCTGGGTGTTCTGGAATGATAATAGATAAACAAAAACTATTGATTTTCACAAACTTGTAAAATAAAATAAGCTGATATTGTGGTAAAAGCTTATAAGCCAGTTAACAGCTACGCTACGTGAGCAATTGCTTTTGTATCATGGTCCTGTTACGGGACTGCGAACCACAAGGTCCCAAGTTCTATCCTCGCTCATTCCAATCCACCACGAAATAAATCATTAGCATGTTAAAAATGTGTCGAAATATGAACATAAATCTATCCATTTGGTAAAATATAATTTCCATTTAGTAAAATATAATTTCATAATCTGCGCTGTTTATGGTCGCACAGTACTTAAATCTGCCGCTATCTGTAATTACTAATTTTAAGACATATTTTTTATAAATGTTTAATTTTACATCTGAAAAGAAGAACCGTTGGAAATAAATGTTCTTTTCATGCAATGATTTTCTTTTTTTAGTTTTCTTATAAAGTTTATATCATAAAAATTCAAGAATATATTAAGAAGAATATCAAGAATATTTAAAGATTAATATAACTTAAATTCGGAAATAAAATATTGTTTTCAAACTTGAGACTGTTATTCGGAGATCTTCAGCAAATATTCTGAAATTATTCATTGTAAAGTGAAAAATTAGATGAAATACGAAACAAAAGATTCTCTCTTACACAATTTAAGAATGCTTTTACTTTATTTTTCTAACCACAATTTAAATTGTCGCTGTTTCAGCTGGAAAAAGGCGAACTTTTAAACCTCTCTTTTTATAGTTTTGGAATTAACAGTTCCACTACTCTATTCCGAATATATTAAATACTATTTTGAAAGTTCCTATTTGGATTCACGAGATATTCCAGGTAGAGCCGCAATAAAAAAAGATGTCTAGACGACTTAAATCTTTTTGTTTCTTCTTTTGCTCCATTTTTTATCAACTGTTTTGTTCGTTTAGCTGATATTTACCTTCGTTTTAAACCTCCTATAATTTAATTCCTTTTTTTTTTAAAGTTTTTATAGGTAAGTGTGGTGCTATTTCTTAGAATACTAATCTGAATTTTAATGTTCGCATAATATTTCTTCTAATATTTTATTTTATATTTTTGTTGGAGAAGATGGGGAACAAGTACTAGCTGGTCAATTATAGCAACAGAAAATCAGTTTTCATTTTCAGCACTGCAGTTGAAAAATGGAATAAAAATAAAAACAAGATTTCTTTCGAAGTAAATGAAAAATAACGTTAAAATTACACAGAATGACATTTTTTTCTGATTTTGAATTCATGTTTATTAATAATAGAATCAAACAAGAGGGGACTTAATAGACGTAACTTTTAGAAACTAGTATAATTATGCCTCGCTGAACAAGACTGTCCCTTAAAGAGGGATTCGCATCTTGAACAAAACAAAATGGAAATAAATAAATACATTTTTTAAAAAAAACAATGTTTCGCAAAGCGAATGACGAGGAGACATCACACGCAGGATCGGCCTGTATCTCGGTTATCAGCCTGTGTTGAGTGCTTATTTGAAGATAATCTTTATTTCTGCATAGAAAATACTTTGAACGAGATTCTTAGAAGTTTCAGCAAGCGCTTATGCAGCTTTAATCGATGAGATTGTGCCTGAGCCCAAAATTATGGGACTAGGGGTAGAAGAACATAACCAGAACTACTGAAAAATTTATGGAATTACATTCTATGCCACAATAAAATGTCGCCGATGAGATTTGGTCTGAGAAAAGAGAAATAATAGTCTCAGCAAAGCAACAGCCTTACAGTGAAGTAAGGGAATTTCTGAAAGAAATGATTGCACCATACAACGAGAATCTGCTTTTTAATCGAGCAGAAATGCTGTGTTTCATTTTCGCAAATTTTGAAGCATAATTAAAGACAAATTTATTTAAACAGCTTTATTGTAAAAAATGCACAAATAATAAATTATGTATTTATAAATTTGAGTACTTTTTCTGGAATAGAACGCATTGTTCTATTTTACATTGATTCTTATAGAAAAAAAAAAGTTTCTTAACGAATTTTTCGCATTACGAGTAATAAGATTCTGGTACGAATTAATGTTCGTTAAGTGAGGTTCCATTATAATGCTCTCTGTCTCTCTCTTTTTTTTTTACATTGTATAATTTCTAAAGTATTTATATTATTATTTATGTTTTGCCTTTTGACAATGCAAGAAACATTTTGATGCCCATCTGTTAAATCATATATTCAGTGCAATTAGCTTCTGAGATGCAAAATTTTTCATCATTTTCAAAACTGAAGAAATATTCTATCCAAAAGCTCTTCTTAAACATGGAAAATGGCGTGTCATCTAATTTTTTAAATCTAGCAAAACTCATCGTTAAAAAAATACCTACAAAAACACACACACACCAGAAAATGAATTAAATTCGTATTTATTACGAACGGTCATCGCCTGGTCATTTAAAGGTTAAGATTACCTCATCCATATTCCAGTCACTGGCCTTTCCGGCTGAGAAGCATCCAATGGGTTATGTTGATGAAGAAGAAGGGGAACTCCAACAACAACTGTGGAAATGACCTCGCATATTTCTACAGGCTCGTTATTTTTCTACTCTCCCAGATGCAATGTGTATTATTTTTGTCACCACACCCACACACGCCGAAAACCCGTTCACCAGCAAGTGCGGCGGTCGCACGCCTCTCCACCACCCTCTGTCTGTTCTATGAAGTTCAGCGAATTCAGCTTGAAAGATTAGGAGTTGAATCTGTGCATCAAGCAGACCTTACTTCTGGGAATTTTCATCATTTTATAATAAATACTAAGTACCATGCAAATAGCATTAGACATTGGAGCAGTGGTTGCTGATGATTAGGTTTGAATTCATATCTTGCAATGTATTCCTATGTCATTCATAGATACAGTGAAGCAATAACTAATGATTAATTTTAAAATGTCAAGACAATGTCTTAGACCAGCCATTTCCATTCGATGGACGCAGACAGAGCCTTAATGATCTTGAACGATCTTTTTATGTTTATTTTAGAGTTTGCTTTCCGAAAATTGGCGAAAACGGATGAATTAGAAATATTTTTGGAAAAAAAAAAAAAAAACCTACAATAATGTGGAAAAATAACAAAACAATCTAGTTATAAATAAAACGAATTTGTAAACCAATTTTCATTATTTTGGCCAATTTAGCCAATAAAAATGAATTTTTGTTGGGAGCTTTCAGTCAAATAGATTTATGAACATCTGCAAGACGAGAGAAATGGAAATCCTTTATAAAACTGTAACAAAAAACGAAATGGTCTGCTTTACCAAATTCCCCGCAAGGGCAATTTGGTGAATTTAACAGTTTAACTATCGCTTAGTAATTAGTTTTACTAATAATCTCGGGTAGAAACTTCTTTATACACAAACTGGTCATAGAATTATTCCAGTATATATCCCATTTAGATATCATGTCTTCTAAACAACGTATTTTTTTTTGGGGGGGGGATGTATGATACCAGGTCAGTCAACAGTTCCTCAAAAGTGGTAGCAGTTTTCGCAAAATTATCCGCCAACTCATTCTCAGCTCTGTTAGCATGTGCTCATACCCAAGTAACACTTACTAGACCATTTACCTTAACAATGTTTTCTTTTACGTCTAAAACGAAACTGGATTTAAGTTGTATTAAAGACAAAACATCGATCGGAGATATGCTGTCAGAT
>JAPMOR010020552.1:12704-29845 GCA_026543865.1 Argiope aurantia
GAATTTGAATCCAGCCACTCAACGGCATGAGTCTGAAAGTGAATCGAAACTCTTCATAAGTGGAAGAAATGAAACACGAAATCCGCCATATTAAATAAGTATATGAGTAAGAGGCAACATTTTATCTGCTTTTTTTTATTTCCAAGTACTTCATTCAAAAAAGCTTTGGTTAGACCTTTTATCAAACAAGCGGGATTTTTTTCTCTCCAAAACTTCATTTACATATTCTCTAAAAAAAGTGCTATCCTTCCTTCCCCCGCTGAATAAAATTGGGAAGCTGGGCCAAGACCGTGAACGACACAAGTGCTCAGTTTCAGTTTCTGAATATCGCACATGAATTTTGTTGCACTTCGTAATATATATAAAAAAAATCAAATATGAATTTTGCAAGAAAACTTTTTCAATCAATTGAAACCAAAATTTTACACAGAACTGCAGTTGTATTTACAAGATCAAGAACCAATGTTCATTTATTTAAATTTATGTAGTTTTAAGCTATCAAATATTTACTCAAAACTTGAAAAAAAAATATCAATTTTTTTTTATGGTATTAATGATTACATTGAATATAACGAAAATATAATGTTAGGGATTTTGAAAGAGTTGAAAGCTTCAGTAATACTATATTATTACAATTATTTATGTGTAAAAAGGTAATTTTTTAATTTTCTGGCATATGTAATAGGGAGAAAGTTTTGTAATCGTTCAAAAAGTTTGAACTCGAAATTTTGACGAATTTCAAAGCTTAAGACCTTCTTGAGTTCAAAAGACACATGTTTTGGAAAATATCCGTCTGTCTGTCTGGGATAAAGAAAACTTAGAAACTCTTTGAGCTACAAATATGAATTTTGGTATATAGTTTTTACACCAAATTCGGAATTTCTATTCAATTTTGCGCAAAATTCATTCAAAGGAGGCTCGTATGTCTGACTGTTCGAATATAATTTAACGCAATAGCTACAAAACGAACAGATCTAGATGAATGAAATTCAATATACGTATTTAACATCTGTATTTATAAACGCTGACCAAATTTGTGCCAAATCCAGCAATTTGTTAATCGGTCTGTACTTTCAGAAACATGTAAAAGTGATAAATTAAAAACGCAATGACTTCAATATTTCAAACTTGATACTTGATTTTCTGACTATAAGTATGTCAATATCAAAGTGTTGTTCCAATAGGTTTAAAGAACGCACATAAAACATAAATTCTATTTTCTGATTCTATTAACCGCTAACCAAGGACTAATTGACAAAAGTCTTACCAAGGATCACTCAAGAGATTCATTAAATATGGTAAAGTCACGTCAAAAGTTTATAAACTATTGTAATCCATTGTCATGTAATGCATTTTCTGGCATTATATCTTTATTAGAAATGGAAAGAGAAATCTTTGGCAAGATCACTGCCGCGTTCTTTTTATTGAATTTTAAGTCTTATATATTAAATAAAAAGAAAAATATTATTTGTAAGAATCTTTTTCTTTATAAATAATAAGAAATTATTTATAATCTTCATAATGTTAACAACAGACAATTATTATTTATTAATAATTATTGTTAATGATCATATATTAACGATATCATTATGTGCTAACAATAGTTAACAACAACAAAAAAACACTGTTTTTTAGCCTACTATAAACTAAGGTTTTTTAAAAGAATTTCATCTGAAAATTGCATCGAGGCCTGTTTGATTTTATTACAAATAAAGCATCATTAAACACAAGCAAACATATTACAAATAAAACATCATTACATACAAGAAAATGATAAAAACATCATTACATCATTACAAACAAGTTTAAAAGTGCTTAAAAATAGAGTATACTAATACATATACTTTCAAGAATACTTCATAGGAATACAGTCTGTTATTTTTGTCCATTATCAAGGACATTTTTCAAGGCTGTAACTAAGCAACAGTAAACATATTAGAACAGCATTTGCAAAAACAAAGATGTAAAAATTCATTTGATAACTAATTGTTGACAAATAGTTATTGATAAGTAATGAAAATAGTTATTGATAAGTATGGTATTGATAAACTGAAACCGTTTTCCTTTAGAAAATTCCATTATATAATCGTAATCACTTCGTTTTGATTTCATTTCAGAAATCATAAACTGTTCACCTATATTTTTGGTCGTGTAACAAATAAGTAATACATTTAGTCGTACAAATTTGATGAATTTTTATTTCATCATTACTTTTTGGATAATGTTTCTTCTTGCTGGAGGGTAAAGTATGTAAGCATGGTATGATCCAACTTGCGATTGGATGGTTGGTGACTTGTATGTCCCGTCTATAGAAACCACTGGAATCTGAAAATCTTAAGTGGGTTATTTCATTAAAACTTCCAGAAAACTATTTTCAACTTGCGAAATTCGAAACTTTTTTGGCACGTGAAAATAATAAAATATAGCTTTTGTACTTTGAAATATAGGAAGTAAAATTTACATTATAATATGTGAATAATTACCTTCAATGTAATCATGTATGATATGTGATTTATGATAAATAATTTATATTTATGTTGGCGTATCGTCTTACTATGAAAGTTCAAAAGAATTGATTCAAATTATGGATATTTATTACAATTCAAAGCAATAGTGAAATAACTAATTATGATGAACATCTTCTGTACATCTTTATTATATTACATAAACATAACTAAAAGTTTTTTTAACTTGAACAAATGAATAAATAATAAAACTAGAAAAATGTAACTAATAAAATATAGCAAATGGAATTAGCAAAATGAAATATGTCAATACTATAAAACAAAGACATATTTTCTCCTTATTAAACCAGAAGCGAATAATCAAGAACGGCCTGCGGGGGGGGGGGGGGGAGTGTGCACAGGATCCGACAGATGGCAGCTTCAAATTCTCTCTCTTCTGTCCAGGTTATAAATTAAATTAATGATTAATTGACATCACATCTGATATATCTGATGTTGTTTCAGATTAAAATCCTTTCATTTTAAATATTTAAAACGTAAAAAAAAATTTCGCATAAATATTACTATAAATAAAATCTTTTTATTGCCTAAAACTTTAAAAAAAATTCTAATGAGAATATCAGTTAGTTGCTGATAATTTTCATCGCAAATAATTAATTCTTTAAGAATTTTCAATTTTGTTCACATGAATTAACATATAAGAATGTATTTGACAAAAATTTTTATGGCAATTAATAAAGTAATAAATTTTTCACGAATAAAAAAAAATCACGAAAATAAATCAAATCAATTGCCATTTTCAATATAAATCAATAGACTAATTTTTAAATTTCTCTAATAGTTTTCTAGCAGAATTTTTTTTTTATTTTGTTCTGAAAAAAGTCTTTCGTTGCATCTTGTCCTTCGAGAATAAAGAATATTATTATAAATTCCGTATAAAATTTATTAAAATTAAAACTAATTATAAGAAAATAAAATTTGTGACTCAGAAAAGCCAATTTGTTTAACTGTAAAATAGTGCAAAAACAGTTTTTAGGCATCTCTTTTAAACAAGGACCAAAATATCATTTTCGTTAAGTCTTTGTATCTACTAAAGACTAAAGATTACAATTATTATCAGCCATGACTGTTCAAGATAAAAAGTATGTGTGTTTTGCATTTGATTGGTCATTTGACAATAAATATGACGCGCATACAGTTAGTGATCCCTATAACGGCTCACTTTGTGAATAGGGAAGATTTTTCATAGTTGATCTATTATCTGTAAAAAACTTTACTCATAAATTTGTATTAATTTATCATGCTATAAAGAAGATTTTCGAAAAATTGAGTCACGAGTCATTTTTAAGGTGGATTATGATATTATCTAACATCTGATAATATCTTGAACGTGTATGTATTCTTTTAAACATATTATCTGGAAGAGAGAGTGAATTTGACGAAACTGGCTGCTGTTCAAGATTTTAAATTGGATATTTTAAGCTGCTGAATGACTATGAAGTTATTCACCTGTTGCATATATTGTAAAAATACATCGCTGTATTAACGTTTGCTATTTTGTGGGGGGAAAAATTGGATAGATAAATATTTCTGTGAAAGTGTATTGAAAGATAATGACTTGTTCATGCTCCTACTATGTGAAAAAGTATTGATTTTGTATATATATTTCTTTCCATAACAGTAAAAAATGTATGAAAAATGAATGAAATGTTATGTGAAAATGAAAATGTGAAATGTTATGTGAAAATTTGTATATGTAACTACATTTGTAAAACACTTTTTATGAAACAATAAAGGTTAATGTAAAATTTTCAAACTGTGTTTTCATATCTTTTTTTCCCCCTATCTCAACATTAGAAAATATTTTTGTTACAAATAACATTCGATAAAGAAACCTTTTAATAAGATGGTTTTTAGTTCATAATGAAATAAAAAAGACTTTACAAAGAAACAGGTTGGATGTCGTCAAATGCGTCATTTCTACATATTTACCCTCACTTCACCTTATTTTGTGGGGGGAAAAAACCCCGAATCCTATATTTTCTTGATAAGAATATTTTCTTGTTGACCTTCCTTTAAATTTATGCAAGAAAAATAAATTAAAACAATCGACAATAGGTACGACTGGGGAATTCTTTTTAGCACGTGCTTTCGTTAACGCAATTATGTTTAGACTGCTCAAGACTATTAAAAAAGAATTTTACTTAAATAATTGTAATAGATACACCGGATTTAATATTATCCTTGGGACTTCAGAGTCGTACAAAGTTTTAAACAGTATATAAACGCCTCTCTAACCATTCAGTTTTATGGGTGTTTTTCTAATCACAGATTGAGCTTCACAACAAGGAAAGTGGTAAGTGTTTGCATTTCATATTTTTTAGTTAAGATTTTTCCTCTTTAGTCTCAACCAAATTTATAAAATGAAAATATAAAGAACTGAGAGGGGGATGCAGGAGTGCTTTATTATCAACATAGTTGTCTAATAAAAAAATGTCTCCTAAATATAAACTGCGATGACTATAAATGTTTTTATACTCTGTTTTAGAAAGTTTGTATCCTCAGAAAAGTAATGCTAACAGAGCAATCAAGTATAAAATATATTATAAGTACTTAAATTGTAAAAATTCCTCGTTAAATTATCTGCTATGGAGGGTTTTGAGAAAGTTAATAAATTGCGAATTAATGTTTACTCTTACGATGAGAGGTTAATTTATCCTTTATATGCCAGTTTAAATAATTATCGAGAAATAGATTTATTTTTATTTGAAAATCATTACTATTTAATTAAAAACTTCAACAGATTACTTAAACTCAAACATAATACCAAGCATTTTTGTAAGTTGTGCTTATCGGAATTTGTTCGAGCCGAAACTTTATTTAGACATCAAGAGCTTTGTGTCAGTAATAAACCACAACGTGTATCTATTCCAAATGATTTAACTCTAAAATTTAAAAATTTAAGGAGAAGCGTGAAGCATAGTTTTGCTATTTTTACCGATTTTAAATGTTTATTGAAAAAATTTTCAACAGCAGCTCCAAATCCTTCATCGTCATATTCCTAAGCTGTTGAAACTCATGAGTCAGTTTCTTACGCTATGATTGTAATAAATGAAAGAGATGAGATTATTTTTCCCGAATATTATGCAGGCCTGAGACCAGTAGAATATTTTTTGTTGAAAGCAAAAGAAATTAGTTTCGATTTAATTAAAGAGTTAAAGTGAGTGAGCAAAATATAAAAAAGTTTATACGATCCTTCTCGCTGCGTAATTTGCAAAAAACGTTTTCAGCGGGGTGATATCAAAGTAAGGCACCATGAACATCATCAGAATTTTACAATAGGAGTAACACATCAAGTGTGTAACATTCTTTATCGAAAAAAGTTTTTCATTCCAATATTTATTCAGAATTCTAAGAACTTGATTCACATCTTTTATTCTCAAAGTCCTATTGCAGAAGCAGATTAATCTCACTCAAAGCTTGTACACGAAGCGTTTAACTGCCAAACATTCGGTGATTACTTAAAGCTTTACCAAAATTCTGATGTTATAATGCTTACAGAAGTATTCTGCGAAATACATCACTGAAATAGTATGGATTGGATCCTGTTCATTATATTTCAATGAGCAAATTAACATTCGATGCAAATTTAAAACTTGTGTGAGGTGCTGTTTCAGTTGATTTCACATCAGCTGAACGCAGTTCAGAATTTTAAACTTTTATTATCTATATTATTCGACAAATGTGTGAACGGGGAGTAGGACTTAAACAATCTACGATTGTTTAGGTGATACCTTGTGAAAAAAGAAACGAGTGGGGATATCTGGTTAGCCTCTTGGGTTCCCACATGGAAAGCCAGATCTCTGTAATTTCTGCTCTCTAGTAATGCATCGCTGTTAACGCTTTCACCCCGCTTTACAGATCGTTGATATTTTTATTCTCCATGGAAGTCAATGCGAACGACTTTCACCCCTTCGCTTGAAATGTAACTTTTCCTGTTATCAACTACCGATATGGCTTTCGCTTCGCATTGCATTCTTACTATGTATACTCTCGTCTTGCGATTCATAAGAGCTCTCTCGTAAAAAATTATGTATAAGTCTGTATCACTTTGCAAAGTGATGCAAAGTTATACATTTATATACTACTAATATTCCAATTTTCAAGATACTATCCTGAAAATTCCTCTTTTTATCCCTCAAAAT
The DNA here is from genome assembly GCA_026543865.1 of Argiope aurantia. Lineage (NCBI taxonomy): Eukaryota > Metazoa > Arthropoda > Arachnida > Araneae > Araneidae > Argiope > Argiope aurantia. The sequence goes on from JAPMOR010020552.1 coordinate 19,375, forward strand.
ATTGTCTACTACCATGTGATAATATCTTGTATACATGAATGTATATGTATTTTTCCACATCTTGCAAAAGTGTCATATAGGCCTAAAACATTCATCAAATCACATAGTAATAACATGACAAAAATAGTGCAATACTCAAACAAGTGACTTGTGTCGAAGGACAAATAAATAAACAAATACAATAAAATAAAACTAAATAAGAGTCACTTCAGTATATAGAGGACGTATATAAACAATCAACTGATTTTTGCGCATGACGCATCTACCAAGGCACCTGTTGCTTTACTCTGCCGTTTCCTTTGAAGACATGTTTCTATATAAAATCTCAGTCCTTGTCAATCTAATTAGAATCTTCTCTTTTCTATGATCGTTTAACTGAATCTGCATATTAATTTCAGAGAGGCTCTTAATCATTTGCGTAAACATATATTATTAAATACATATTGATTTCTTCATAATAGTTCCTTTTGTGCCACGAAATATTTGCTATTCTACACTAAAAAATTTCAAAGCCATTTTCCAAGCCAACCATGTCATTTTTTGAGTGAAAATTTTGCTTTGTTTCTCGAAAGAGAACCTTTTCAAAATAAATTTCATCTTTTCTTGATCTTATATATAGATAGTATAAAATTATTTTCTACCTATGACAATGAATAAAATTCGAAAAATATCAGTTCACACTGGCAATGAAGGAAATTCGTAAAATTTTCTGTGTGTACTTTAGAATAGCATTGTATCGATTTTTTTTTTTTAATTTGGAAAGGACAATATTATAAAAAACGTTTCTTAGATTCCCAAAAGCATTCTTCCAAGAAACCTTCAACATAAACTAATATATATAAGTTAAAAAAATTAATTTCTAAAGTGTTTTTTGTGAAAATTATTTGATGGATATATATGGAGCAAAAAATTCCGGTAACGGACAACGACGTTTTATTCTACGAAAAACATAAAACAATAGTGTGAAAACGCAGCCAAAACACAGACTGAGGTAGTATTTTCAGAACTCAACAATACATGAACAAACATTACATCATTATTTGAAAATGAGAGACAATAGAATAGAACTGTCTGCATCCGCTCGGAATGGGATGACACTTCAAAGAAAAAAAATTCATTTGACTGACTCGCTTGAGTTTTATGTGTTTACGTAGAATTTTAAACAAGGAATGGAATTCCCTAGAAGAATTTCTGAATCTCGATTCCTAATAGCTATAGAGCCAATATTCTTTAATTTTCCTGATTTTTATTTTTTGTACCAAGTTCGTTGCTAAATTTCCATACAGATAGTAGTGATTGGGGCGGCATTCATTTAGTATCCTTTAAAATAACAGTAAAGCAGTCGTCTTTGCAATGAGACTAATTGTACAGGAAAATAATATTGCAGAATCTTAGGAGTAAGAACTACACTTTTGAATTTAAATAAAACTTTATAATATGAATAATATTTTTCTGAAAACTTCCAGGAAAACAGTTAAACCTATATGAATAAGAATTCTTGAACCAGTTAAAAATGATCGCTGCAAATGTAGAGAATATTGAAATTTATTTCTTATGTTATACAATACTGAGAAAACGCTCAAATGACTGATAGACTAGGTGACTATGTAAAATCATAATTTTTAAATTTTTTTTCCAGAAATTTACTGTTTTTTTAATTTTACTCCGAATGCTTAATGCTGTATGTCGTTAATTCAAAATTTAAATAAATATATATATCAAGCTTCAGGCTTTTAAAAAACTTAAAATATATTCGAGTGATCTTTTATATAATATATTAATCTAAAATTTCATAATTTTTGCAACTTTGAAATTTTATAATTTTAAAACCAGGATATCGAGCATAAAGATTAAATAGTTACACATTTCAATTATAATGTAATTGACTTGAGTGTAATGGCAATGATACTGTACAATATATATTTAAATTCTTAAAATTTACTTTACTATGTTAATTGATTTTTCTCTATGTTGGTTTCATTGAGGAAGTTTCAAACTGCAAATCCTTTATTTCACTCTCTAATTTTTAATTTTTTTTATAAATTACCAGGTTTAAAAATATAAAAGTTGTTCTCTCTAATGGTTGTGTGACAGTAATTTCTTGACTGCTGGAGATAGATATATACTATTAGTAAAATACTTCGAATGTTTAGGAAGTCATGTTCATGTTGGGCATATAAATAACTGAGCCGATGAAAATTGAGTGATATAAACTGTCATACAGTCCTCACGTCTTATTAGTCATATTTTACATCTGAACTTACACTTCTACACCTGAAACAGACTGGATTGTGAAGTTTTGAATATCACTGTTTTAGATGATTTGAGATCTTTTCAAAATCAACAACAAGGAAAATCTTCCAATCAATCCATAGCGTTAACACGCGGTAACAGGTAATTGGACTAAAATAATGAAATTCTTAGATTCATTGGTCGATTTTGGTCTCAGAACAGCGAGCGTTTCTTTTTATTTTATTTTTAATGATAGTTATACCAAAAAAATTTTTAATATGACTGATAGACTAGGTAACTATGTAGAAACTTAATTTTTATATTTTTTCCAGAAATTTACATTTGATTCAAGAAATATAAAAGTAATTTTTTATTTCACTTAAAATATTTTTCCAATTGGAATAGGTTGTATTACATTTAATACATGAAAAATATTATATATAATTATTTATTTAAAATTTTAGGAAGCTCCTTTCATGTGATAAAGTCGAACAATAAATAACCGTAGTAATGTTATTATTTTGATGACATGCATGTGAAGAATTTTTCTTACCTTTAATGAAAAAAGAAGCGGCTGTTTTGCTTTTTCTTCCAACAAAAGTAATGTATAAAATTACATTAAAAAATTAATTAAAAATATTATTATAAGAATATCATTCAATTAACCTAGATTCTGTTTTACTTAAATAGAATCATCCTTGAATTTTTCTTTTTTCTTCTTTTAAGGTGCACTTTTTTAAAACTTTCCACTTTGCTCAAATTTTGCTAAGGCGAGCATCTTTTTCAAATTTATCTATTACTTGCTGCATTAGGCGACCATCTGGTCAGGATTAATGCTCTCTAAAATATTCAATTAAATATTTTATGTAAATTGGTCTCTTCATAGCTCCTTTAATATAATGGTTTTAAGCTTCAAATTTTGATAGTCATATACTTCATGCCATTATAGAAGCCTTAAGCCTTTCCATTCATTGTTCATTGCACTCTGTATTTGCGTAATTTTCTGTCAGCTCCCGTAAAATTTGAACTTCACATTTGAGTGCAAGTCATTAAATTTCATTTAGTACTAAAGCATTTTTTGCTAAAATCAATTTTTTTTTTTTTTTTTGAATATGCGATATAGAAAACAGAATAATTCGACACCGGAGACTTACGTGCACTATAGAAAAATTTTCAAAATGTATATGATATTCCAATGAATTATTCAATAAAAAAATTCTCTGATTCATTATAAAATTCAGTTTCTAGTTTTACTTTCTATATGATTAAAATGATATAAATAATAATATTTTATTTTGTTTCAGCCAATAAATTTATTTCAAAAATTATGAAATTTAAATTTTATATAATCTTTTGTTTCTAATTAACTATATTCTGCAAAATATTTTCAATCCAAATATTTAAATTAAAAAAGTTTCTATATTTAGTGATCAAATCGGACTGAATCATGAAATTTTGGATATCACAATTACTTATTATTAGTGCGTTTAATTTGGTTTTACCTCATACCATAGAAACCTTCTAGAATCTGATAGATGGCGCTGGATGTGGCCTGATAACTTAATAAGAAAATAACATTTAGTAATCATTTAGTAATAACATTTAGTAATCATTTAGTAATAACATTTAGTAATCATTTAGTAATAGCATTTAGTAATCATTTAGTAATATCATTTAGCATGTAATTTTCTTTTATTCTTTCACATGGAGGTAAGCGAAAGATTGCATTTATCAGATGTCTGGCAGTAATTTCCAGGATTTTGATCAACTTGATAGCTGATATCCTGTTTATAATTTCTCAAAATCTTGCAAACGCATAGCATGAAACTGAGTATCGCAATCGAGAATCTCACATTCAGGTTTATAGTTTTAGCAGCTCAAGTGTAAGTAGACATTTTGTTTCTATATTTTACAGTTTTTGTTTTAATAATTTTTGTAGCAGCATTTAAATTCTAAAAATTCTCGGGCACTCTGTTAAGTTAAAACATCATCACAATTTTTTTAAATATATATATATATATATAAAGATTCGATTTAAATGCTAAGAAAGGAAACTACGCCTTAACGTAATTCTTGAAGATATTCTTAGCAATAACTAGTACAAGTTCAAGAAAATTTCAACGAAGTAATGTATACAAATTATTATTTTTCTCCGCCTTGAACGTAATATTGTAAAGAAGTTAGTTTGAACAATGGTCAGCAAATTTAAAAAATTTTCTAGAAGATCTGAACCAAATTGTTTACATATACTACCAACATTTTTGGAGAAAAATTTAACTTGAGATTGATCAAATCCTGCAGTATTAAAAAAATATATTAATAAATCCTAATTTCAAGAAACTATGCATTTTTAATGCGTTTATGATGGTGCAGTTGAAAGTAAGAAATAAGTAGTATCAAGTAATTCTATCATATTCACGCTGGAATATTCTTGCATTTATTTTATGTTTGGTAAAATCCAAGGCATATAATGTAGCTTGATTTTACAATTATATTCTAAAATTTAAAACGCATTTATGGAGAAAAAACACATAATTTTTAAAAGTTGGATTAAAGTCGTAAAATTGGGGTTATAAAGTATATAAAAAGTCGTAAAAGAATATGTTGTTTAAGTTATAAGTTGAGTATTACAAGAGTGTGATAATTAAAACTAATGCAGGGTTTACAATCGGCCAGTAGGCAACGCATGCGCAAGAAGGGACTGATTTATGTTCGTCACGATTTCATGAGATAAATTAAGGCATTTCATATTTGGCTATAAATTGTGTTTTTCGGCTACTTTGAAGTTTTCTTTTTCACTGATTAAATGATTTCACGTATTAAAATGATGGATATTAATACAAAAAACATGGCAAAATAAAAAAAAGGGTCAACATACCTAAATTTAGAAAACTATAGAAAAAATGGCAAATAATATGAAAAAAACCCCTCAACTTCGTATCAGAAAGAACAAAGAGCAAAAAATAGCGGAATTAATCAGTAATAAGTGATTAATTTTTTTCACGCCCCCCCCAAAAAAACGCCAAATTCTGCAAACGCATGCGCAGTAAGAAATAAATATATTTTAGCAGCATGTTGTTGTCCCGTCGGGAGAATTACTTGCCTACGACCGAACAGCACTTTTCAGCCTTTCTACGCATGCTTTGCCTACTGGCCATCTTTTAACTGGCCGAGTGTAAACCCGGCATAAAGGAAAGTTCGAAAACACAAAACGATTTTTTTATGATTTTTTTTGTGGCTCAAGATTAATTAATTAAAAGCAAGAAAACAAACGATAAATTAGTAGCAAAATTGGAAAGTTTTATTTAATTAAAAGTAAGAAATTAAACGAAAATTTTTAGCTCTATTTGAAAGTGACGCCACTTAGGAACGTCGAACATCTAATATCATGTTTTTTTTTTCAATTACACTAATTTCAAATTTCAGTTAGATGAATGTAGCTAAGAAAACCCGAAACATTGTTATCCTGTGATGATTAAAATTTATAAACTCAATTTTGCTTAAAATTTATTTTTAAAATTTCACAATAAATTCGTAACAAAAATAGTTGATAAACTAACACATTGGGAAGGCATGAACTAATAGATTACCCCATGAGCCCATTAACTTTCTATATCCGTGTAAACATATATACCATAACCCAACTAGCTCAGATATATGCGTTTAAATATTCAATACAGAATAAATTCAATAAAATGTTTTTAAAAATTCAACCTAACTTGGGGAATAACAGCTTTGGACGGGGAGAATAGTGATATTTACAATTGATTATTTTAAAAATTAATTCACTAGTGAGATTCTAATATATCGAAATTTGGGTTTTTTGGTTCCATACTTTCAAGGAAAAATAAAAATTTGGGAAAAAAATAATCCCAGGATTGGGTTATTAAATGAATAAAGAAGGCAATCGCCTATCAGTACCAGATTTTTCCTGTTTCAAAAATTAAGAAAAAAATTATAAAATTTTGCAAGGGAATTGTTTGATTTTTAAGAGCTTTATTTTATGTCTGAATATAAATCATTTTGCATTCCATTATTTTTCTATTAAACTCCGTAACTTCTAAATTTTAATTCATTAACACCCGGAGAAAGTTAATGTTCACACCCAGGTTTCTAAACTAATTGTAAATTGTGCAATGCGTAGCTTTAGAACTTAAAACATGACAAGCGCTTTATATTATATATTATTAAAAAGAAAATTTATATCGTGTTATGATTATTGTAGTTAGTTTTATATTAATTTGAATAAAATGCATTTAATTTAATTCTAAATCTTCTTTCATATTCTATAAAATGCTCTTCAAAAATGAACCCGATATAATCTCTACTATTTTCTGTTGTTCGATTTTGTAATAATATTAATTACTAAAAAAGTATTTACTTTGAAATTAAAATAAAGTTATTAAAAATAATTTCCTGAGAAAAAAAGTTCTTCCCAGGTCAAAAATTGTATCAATATTTGAAATGGCTTGCATTGGATAATTTAATTGCATTATCCTTTATTTATCTTTAAAATGGAATAATATTCCAACAAATAAAATAATATTGATTAATGAGGATTGTTTAACCCTATGAACCCTAACTCGCTCGAGATCGTCCCATTCGACAGGGGCCTGATTCGGGCATTTCAGGACGTTTGGGTGAATTATGAAATTTCGCGATTAGATTAATTACCATATGTTCGCTAGAGGGGAGGATCCGCTACTTTCGCTATTGATTAATGAGCAGCTTTTCAAGTCATGTTATGCGCGTGAAGGAAAAGGACATGTTAGATAGAAACTAAAAGGATGAAACATTATTTATCAGTTAAGTTGACCTAAATACAATTATCGAATATTTTAAAACAAAACAAGCCATAAGTGTTTCATTATTTTTTATTTAAGATATTAAAATTTTTAACATATTTATCAATTAAAAATCTAGCTCCTCCCTCTTTAATTATTTATCTTTATTGGCAATGATTATTCAAATTTATTGATTGATCAAAAATTTCCTTAGCATAATTTCCAAAATTCAAGGACAAATTAATAATTTAAAAATTCAAAGCAGTGCTCTTTCTTTCACATAAAGATGTAAAAATTTCTGGAGGTGCGGGGGATCGAACCCCGGGCCTTTCACATGCAAAGCGAACGCTCTACCACTGAGCTACACCCCCTGCCGGTAAATTTTCATCTAATCAGTTTCACTAAGTGTTTCTACTTTTAACGTTTCGCGCTGACTGGTAGATGAGAAGTGACCTACTTTTTCCAAAAACGCTTATTAGAATTCAAACACGAGTACATGTAGGCTGCTGACACAGCAAATGAATACACTGTTTCTTTCTATCGCCAACCTTTTATTTCAATAAATAATACAGTACAATCAAAAAGAAAATATTCATCCGAACCGTCTGCTTTTTTTTTTTTTCCTTCCTTCAGATAAAATCGCAGCTTGAAATTTAAGCTGAAGTAAATTCCCCGTAGCAGACTCCTGCTGAACGCGGCGATTAATTTCAAGGTAAAAATTAGTTGCGCAATGGTAGCTTCTTTGGAAAAAAGGTTCTTAGGGTTCCCATAAGTTTCTTTCTTTTTTTCTCATACGAAAGGAATTTATGATATTTGTTATTAAAAATTTATTTATTTCCTTTATAATGAAGTCTAATGAAACATAAAGCCGTTGCTGCTAAATTAAACTCATGTTTGATGATTTCTCGTAGCAGCTTCGAACTGTGAAACCCATGAAAAAAAATTGTTAAAATATGAAGAAAATATTGAAGAGCTGTTGAATTAACTTCATATCAAAGGCAATTTTTTTAAATTTTAGAATAACTTAAAAATCAAATTCAGATTAGTAATTTCGGAAGTTAGGGCCGACAAACTTCGAAATTTTGCTTAATTTTTAATTACATAAAATCTAAAAAATATTTGCTTTGAAGGCAAATTCTCATATATAAAAGTATATTTGAACTGAATTTCGAAGCTCTAGGCTTAATAAATTATCCTACATAGCGCTAAGAACGCAGGCTGGCAGACGGATGCACAAACACCTCTTTTTTTAAGTATATATATTTACTTATATCTCGGAATCTTAAAGTATCATTTATCTCGTCTAGATGATTGACTGACATTTCACACGCCGATTCATCCTAAGAAATCTGTATAAAAATAGGGAATGGGATGTCAACTGTTTTTATGTCCCATTGTTACATTCTATTTTTAACTGAAATGGACCCATCAGTTATCCATGCGTTTGTCACTTTAAAAAAATCAGATTTAATAGGGTTGTGATATTAAATGTTACGAATTTCAGATGTAACGTTTTATGTATTTACTCAACATGCTTATTATATTGTTACCTATGCATCACGACAGGCGTCAAAATTTCAATATACTACGTGACATGCATGCTTTGAGATGTCGCAAATGCAAAGTATTTACTTGAAAATGTTTAGTCATATTGATTTTGACGGACAGAGTACGTCTCAGTTTTTCTAGACTAAATCTTTTCTCCACTTTTTTTTTTTTAAACGAACGCCTGGTGGCAAGGTTTCGACTTCGGACCCGTAGGGTTTCAGGTTCAAGCCCCGATTTCACCGAAGAACTGTCGCGTAAACAGGTTTGGTGCACGTTAAATCCGTCGGGGCGAAACATCCTCAAGCTGTAAAGGTTTGGAGAGAAGGGGCCAGCTCAGGTGTCGTCCTCGTCATCTGATAGTGGTTCAAAATTACGATGTCCGTCTCAAAATAGCTCTAGTGTTTGCTTTAGAACAGGACGTTAATATAACTCAACTAAAATTTCAAAAAACTATTTAAATTTGCTGTTTGGTGCAAGAAGCATTCAGAGAAACTATAGTAACCACTGTTTTGTGGTTAATAGCACCGAAAATCAAATTTGTACTTTAGACGGAATTTTATCAACCGATTGAAATTAAAATTTGACGCAAAAACTATACTTTTAGTCACAAAATCCCATGCCAAATTTGATAGATTCGAATCATTTCATTTTGAGTTGTTGTGCATACATGTTTCAGAAAATACAAAAGGTCAATCCCTTATTGGATTTAGCTCAAACTTTATAGCTGTCTACATTATAGATGTTAAATCTGTCCACCGTATTTTATAGATCTAGTAGTTCTAATGTAAGTTTATATTAGAATAGCTGGACAGACAGACTTCCTATGAACGGAGTTTGCACAAATTTAATAGAAATCTATGCATTTAAAGTAAAGATCGTGTACCAAATTTCATTCGTCTAATGGAATGCTTTCTCGAGTTATCTTCACACAGATTTGAGACAGACAGACACTTACCAAAAATATATTTCCGATCTGAGGGAGTTCTCAAGCCTGAAGATTCGTCAAAATCTCTAATTCGATTTTTTTTAACGATTATAATACTTTCTCTATATTAAGTATACAAGGAAGTAAAAAACACATTTCGGAATTATGTATGCATGTTTCGTTGAACATGAGAATTCAAAAGCGGTTTGAACTACACAGATGAAATTTTGTATATGCTCTGTACATCATAATTTTGGAGTTCTGTCAAATTTTGAACGAAATCTATTCAGAAGTTTGTCTGTCTGGTTATTCGATCATAAATTAGCGTGTTAACTACAAAACAAAGTGAGACATTTGGAAAAAATTTTGTACCCATATATAACATTTAAAATACAGATTTACATAAAATTATGAACCAAATCCATCAACAAGGTGAATGTCTGTCTTTCAGTATTTTCACAAACATGTAAATGCGATAATTAAAATCGTAATGACTTAAGTATATGATTTTTGTTTAGTATGCAATTTTATAAATATAATTGTAATTCTGTGTCGAATTTCAACTTCAGCCTTCAAGATTCAACTTTAATAGGTTCTTTTATAACTATTTTTCGCCAATATCATGCAGATAATAAGTACAAAATGTACACTTATCAGAGAATATGCGAGAATGTTTGAGGGTATCTCCCGGTAGTTAGATGCTTGCTTTTAATTTATCTTAGTCCGATTCAAGGTCATATCAAGGGGATTTTGCGTCCTAGTGAACTACCAAAGCTCCGCCCCAGTACGGGGTGCATTCATGTTATTTTTTCATACTATGATCCAGGGTCGTATCAAGGTGATTTTGCGCCCTTGCAGAACTACCAAAGTTTCGCCCCAGTACGGGGTGCATTCATGTTAGTTTTTCACACTATGATCCAGGGTCGTATCAAGGTGATTTTGCGCCCTGGCAGAACTACCAAAGTTCCGCCCCAGTACGGGG
>JAPMOR010020554.1:9506-29813 GCA_026543865.1 Argiope aurantia
GTTTATATGCATTTTTTATACAATTGATAGATAAGGTTAAACCAAAACCGTTCAACTGATGAAAGCGGCGTACGAACAACATTAATTACACGGAAGAAAAACCTGAAATACATTGTCTTAAGATACTATAAAAAAAACTGTCCACCGATTTCACTTAACCCAAAATTTATTTTGCTACAAGCTGTACACTGATAAGATCACTTGCTAACTCGACAATTGTTTTGATTGCTTCAGTCACAGAGACCACTTAGTGTTATCAGTCATAAGATTTCAAAGAAGCTACCGACTGTTAAATAATCGCAAAATTTCCTTTACAGCTTCATACAATGTACATCTTCTCGTTCTTCCCATAATTAAGAAAGTGAGGCGCCCATTAAATCACCGAAAGATGACTGCAACTTTCAGCGCTAATGGAATAGAAATCTCAATCAACGCAGCTTTTTTTTTTTTACGTGCTTAGATTCCAAAACGAACCGCTGAGTGGTTATTTTCTCACGTTTATCTCCAGCAACATATTACAAGATAATACATAAAAAAAATTTTAAGCACGAAATATCTGGTCAATGCCATTTTGAAGAAAAGAAAAACAAATAAATTTAATAACATGATGAAAATAAAAAGCATTAGCAGTTGCGAAATTTTTTAATTTCCTTAGATTTAAAGAACACGTATTGGCTGTTTTTCATGTAGTTTTTTTTATGTTTGAAAACTAACTCAAGATTGAAACTGTAATTTAAATAGAGAAAAGATAAAAAAAATTATTTGTTTAAATTTCGATTTTCTCCCAATGAGTGGTAAAAAAAAAAATCTATTTCGAAATTTTGATATATTTAAATCTTAATAAATCGGGAAAACATGTTCGAACCTGAACTGTCAAAATTCCAAAGAACTAGATGGATAAGACGGTGTTAAGAAGTCAATTAACCACGTGTTCTTCCTGGGCGGAGTTAGCTGCCAATCATGTAAATATCACGTGGTCTCACTGTTAGTACATTTTTTTTTTCCAGTAGAAGTGAACTTGACTCCTGTACTAGGGGGAGTGTGATCTCGGCTCTCTCTCTCCCGAGAATTTTTATGTACATTTCTCTAGGCTTACTACACTATGGCGTAATCACGTGCCTTTTGTTGTTGATGTTAGCAATAAACCCCATAAAAGACAACATGTGTCTTCAAGTCATCACATCCAGAATACAATCTTCACTTTCAAATAAATTATTGTGTAATCGTGAAATGCAATAATTTCTCGCTTGGGTTGGTTGGTTAATTTGGGTTTTTTTTGGCAAAAAGGCCTTTTTTGACCATACTACGAAAGACTTTGGATATATAATAATGGGATAATATATGAAGAGAAGCATGTCTGTTCTTAACTTCACAGCGTGCTGTTTTTAATGAAACGATGGAATTTTAACTGGAAATAGGTATAAGCAGTAGAAGAAAAAAAAATCTGTACAGTTTTATATTAAAACATGATGATGTTTATAGGATTCTATACAGTATTATGATGTACATAGTTAAAAATTATATAAAATGTTCAACAGAGCAAACTGTTGGACGAAGTTGAGTAAAATTAACAAAAGTCTTTCAGAATCTAAATTAGATTTTTAATAAAAAATTAAAATTTAATCTTTTTCTTCAAAAGTTTCAAGCATATTATCGCTGCACCATTTAAATTTTAAAAAAATTGCTTTTCAATGACACTATTTTTATCATAGGAAATTTTTTTTTAAATATTTTAAGTAAAACTAAAACAATACATTTAATCTTTTGTTACTGTATTTATAAACACGCTTGTTGCAATGATATTAAATACATTCCTGTGTGAGAATATTATTGTTGCTGTAGAATTAAGGAAACAAAAAAAAATCTAATAGACGGATTAAGCCTCATACTTTATCAAATTATGATGTTTTTAATTTATTTTTCCTCTATTGTATACAATGAATAGTTTCTTAATACAGTGATTTAAATATTTACATCAGTAAAAAAAAAAAAATCAACGATCACTTTCTCTCCCTTTTTTTGCTCTATTTATTGTTGTATTCAAAACAAAAGAAATTTTCTTGTTTTGTTCATATTCGTTTTAATGCATCTTTTTTAATGATGCTATGTTTAGATGCCCTTTTATTGAAAAACGGTAAAATGATACATAATTATACGATATATTAGAAACAGAGAAACATTACAGCCACAGTACAAACTTTAAAAAATACCTTCTTATACATCTTCAGTAGTTGCGACGTCTATTAATAATGTAACAATGCAACAGATATGGCTAATGTTAAGAACACTAAAATGACAAATTCATTGGAGCATGTGAGAGTTCCCGGGATTATATAATCGAAAGTGGTTTCCCCGAATCTCTCTCGCATTTTCTCCAATAAAGTTCTTGTGACCGTCATTCCGCATTAAATTATGAATTTTAGTTTGCTCCAATGGCACTGACGAAAACTAGTTACAATATACAGATCTTTGGCACAAATTGAACAGTTTTACTGAATTTATCGGATGAATGTGTATGTTAGATTCCTTTTTTCCGATAGATTGAAACCGATCGGTCAATGAAACTATAATTGCAGGTATAAAATTCCATATTGAATTTCATTGATTTTATTTATTGCGTTTATGATTGCTTTTACATGCATTGAAAATCATAGACAACCAAACGGTTAATCCTTTGACACATTTGGTTCTAAATTTGATAAGAATGTAGATTTTAGAGCTGAATCTGCATACCAAATTTCCTTTATATAGCTCTTTCTGTTTGGTAGCTACCTTATTAGCTTGTATTCGAGTAGCCAGACAGATTGAAATCCATTCTCAGGGAGTCTTTCAAAATTGGATGGAAATCTAAAAATCTGCTTGTAAGCCTATATACCAAATTTCATCCGTCTAGCTGAAAGCAATTTTAAGTTATCGTTATCACAGTAAGATAAACATAATAACGAAATTCGTTTTGCGGACTCGAGAGAGATGTGAAACAAAGATTTGTTAAAATCTCGAAATCTTAATGTTTACTATATTTTTTCTATACTTCGTATACGAAAAAGTAATATAAAAAAACCCTGATTTTTTTTCTTGTTCGTAAACCATTGCCATACCACGGAGGTAAAATTTCAGTTTAAACACCAAAATATTTTAATTTTGAAACCCTGCTCATCAAAGAATGATTGCATTATTTAGTTCATTATGACTAATTCTTAAATAAATAGAGCAATCTCAAAAGATTTTGTTTTCATTTGAGGGTTTACCTTGTGTTACTTTAATGGATTCACATAAAACTAAATTTAATTCAATACTATTATTCAAAATATTTCCGGTAATAACCCGTTTTTGCATAACAATTACCGAGACAATGATTTTAATAAACACATTGTTTATCAGGCGCTTCATTTGCGATTAAAATTTGTTCCTTCGGACGAAACTCCCGTCAATTAATCACCGCGCTTTAAAGCAGCAGAATTGCAAATGAGAAGAGATTCATATGTTAAGATGATTAATTATGAACTTAAATGCAGACAAATCGACAGACATACAACCATTCGCATTAATTAGTTCCTCTACTAAAAGTTAAATTCTTCTAACAACGGTACTTAAAAAGTAACGAGAGAAAAATTGGAGGAAAGATCGGGGAGGAAGAAAAAAAATATTCTCCAGCGTTCCCTCCCTCCCTTTCAACTCTGTAGAATATTTTACTTTATTTTTCTTTTCTTCTGTTAAAGTCTTTTCCAATTTGGTTGTAACTGAATTCTTTTTCACTTCGCTGAATTCTCCCTTCACTGCTGACTGAAAGAGGGGAAAATTTTCCCCGTTGTTGCCATGACAACAGTAGCGTCACTAATAGTCCGCCGTTTTCAGAAAAGAGTGGAAAAATTTTTATAGAGCAGTTTTAGCCGTTGATGAAAAATACACCAGAGCCCTTTATTAGTAGCATAATTTACGATGGGGAACCGTTGCACAAAGTTCTCTGATCCGTACCTAAAGAAGTTAAGGAGGTGGAAAAAATAAAAGAGATTAAAGTTATTAGCTTATTGTTTTTCTTTCGCCTCCCTTTTTTTATTTTGATTAGTTTTCGTTTTTTTTTATGTTGCTCGGTGAAAAGTTTTTAGAAAACGGTAAGCGGAAATATAATGTTTGTTGAAATAAAATGAAAGAAAAAATGTTAGGTGTTTTTATTAGGCGAAATATTTGTTCGGTGAAAAGGAAAGTTACAAATCCAAGAAGTTGACCTTTTTGGTGATGAAACCAGAATGACTCGACGCGTGTGATAAAATAATACGGCCTTCGTTTGTGTTTGATTTTTAAATTTGGACTTTAAAACTTGATTTCCTTCTGTAAACCATTCCGCACAAAAGCGTGTCATTTTTAACCAATATTTTTTTTATAATTTTACTTTTTATAAACTTGTTAAGATGGAATTTTTAAAAAAATTATTTTTCTTTCTTGTATCTTAAAGTATTGGAACAAATTTGGCATACAGGTAAACTATAAACACAGTTTTTAGCAAATTTTTGTCAAATTCCGCTAAACGTTAGCCGTCTGTCGAAGTGTTTATTCTATATATTTAAGAGTTCAGCCAAAAACTAATTTCTAAATCGTTAATGATAGGAATATATTTTACCAACTAATAAAATAAAATAAAATATGATTCTTTAAATCAAATGTAAGTTCTTTGAGTTAGTTAACTTTTTCTTGATAAACAACTTACGGAGCTTAATTTTTTATACAGACTCCTTGCCATATTAGTAATAAATAATAAAATATTCTAGACATGCTAACATTTTAAACAACAAAATAATTCAATTTTATATGACTAACACCGACCCAGTTACGAAGCTTCGATTATCGCTATTTTATCTTTTGGTCCATATCGAGGAAGATACGCCAATCATTAATCGGCACTTCCTGGAAACTACCACTGATTAGCCATCATTCAACCCCTAAGCATTCAACAACAAACCCCCATAATTTCAAACAAGTTTGATAACAGAAGTCAAAAACTTTGTATAATTTTCAAGTAATCGAAATATTTTATTAATTAGGTAATTAAAAATTTGCATTATGCATTGTTTACATTAAAAAAATTAATTCAAACAATAAAATATAATAATCTCAAAACATCGAATTGTAATGATATGTTTGTGCATTTTTAACGGTTTAAAAAAATTTGATATTTTACTATGATAAGAGTGCACACGTTATATAATGGAGACATATAATACCGCAATTAATTAGGTGAATGGAATTCTGTATGTAGAACTCTTATTACGAATATTTTTCAAATTTTTGGCACAAATTGCCAAAAGAAACAGTCCAAAATGAATACACGGTTGCCAATGCCTCATATCTTAAACACAGATATAAAAGTAAAAGAAGAACAGTCCTCCAATTGTTTTATATATAAACTAGCCGCCTTTGGCGACCAATTGGTTCGCTGGAAACATTAGTTGCGTTTAATTTCAATGATATTTTTTATTTACCATTTGATGTTTATGATTTCAAGCCCTTTCAAGAATCAAATCGTGATAGATATTAAAGCCATATTATTTAAATAGCCTTACACCAATTTTATTTATTGACTGCACGTTCATTAACGGAACTCCTTCCCATTTCTTTACAGTGTATAAAAACTTAAAAGTCTCGGTGTATATATTTCAAATTGCACATTGCTATTTGAGGTAATGTAATTTGAAGTTCTGATTTTTCATGTAAGTTTTGCAAATCATAAGTAGAAGTTTTTTCTTCTTTAACTTTTAATAATGCAAGGAAATTAAGCGATTAAATCATGATGCAATAATTAAAACGATATGAATTTGAAAAAATCGATGAAATATATATAGTTGAAAATCATGTAAAAACATTTTTTAAAAATTGTCAAAATTCAGAATTTTTTTTTGAAAGATAAGAAAAATAGTATCATTATAAAAATATGTTTTATATTTTAAAATATTATAACAATCTGATTTGTGATGTTATATTTTTTGGAAATTATGTTGAGAAAATGCCATAATTTCGCTTAATTTTACTTTAAATACTAATTAATAAATTTTAATGCTTCTAAGAGCTCATTCTCAATTTCTAAAACATATTTATGCCAAATTTGATAGCTCTAATGGTACTTCATGTTAAGTGCCAACAGACACACAAAAAAAAAAAACTTTTTTTATAAGTATAGACGTAAAAGAACAAAAAAAAAAAAAAAAAAAAAGGTTCACACAAAAATATTACGTACAAAAATAGACCTAGAAAATTTCTTAGTCGCAAGGGGAAAAAAAAGTGAAGATATTTATTTACGTGAAATAACATTGTTAGCTACAGTCAACACAGCTGGCTAAAAATAAACTTTGTTTCCTGGTTACCAAATAAATTGTGTCAAAAGATTAAACACAAAATCGGAGGGCAGATCCATCTTAGCAGATTAAAAGCGAGAAGAAGCATTTCCATGCTTGTACTTAATCGATTGAAATCTGTTTATTCTTTTAGGGGTGGGGGTAGACAATCCAGAATTGGAGTAAACATAGATTACGCCATTGTATACGGTCACTTCATTCGATTAAACTGCCTGATTACTAGACAGGTCCATCCTTTCGGACTTATTACACCGGTGTTTGCAAATTGTCGGACGAATTGGGTATGATATGCGTTTCATGAAATGGTCGTAAAGTATTAAATGGAAATGCCTAGATGAAGTGACCTGATTTTATTGTTGAGAAAATTGATCAAATAGTAGTTTAATGTAGTTATGTTACGATCAATGTGAATAATTAGTTAATATTAATACCAACCGGTCATTATTAATGCTAACCGGTTTGGTTATTATTAAAAATGACCGGTTAGTATTAATAATAATCGATTACTCATATTGATCGTAACAGTTATATTAAATTGATTTTTTATACTTTTAACGAATAAAAATTGTAATAATAAATTCTTATACTTATAGACAGCATTTTTACTAATAAGAAACAATGTATTTCAATTTTAGTTAATAAATTTGGTCCAGATATACGTCGGAAAGTATGAATATGATTTCGAAACGTCTTTCTGAAATTCTTTTCATGAATTTCAACAAATGTCGGATTTTTCACTCGGTAATTCCAGAAAATATTATTACCCATAACATTTTTTTGCATCATTTTAATACTTAAACAATGTTCTATTTGTTGATATCAATGATTAATTACCCAGATGATTGTTCTTAAATTCTGGTATTCTTAAAAATTTGAATAAATTTTTTAATAATAAATTTATTGCTGAAATAGAATCCAAACTATTTCTATTACTTCATCAAGTTTTTAATAACAGGATTTTCTTCCATATTTGAAAGCGAAGGAGTAAATTTTCTACTTATTATGAGTGCAATTTATGTGAGAAAATAGGTAACATATATTAATAGATAAAATAACCATTAGTTAAATCTTAAATGGCAATATAATATCATGGAACTCAATTACATAAAGAATGTTCACGTACTCAACAAACAGAACAGGTATAAGACTACTATGTGTAACTTAGCTTCGATGCAATGCCATAATTTGATCTTAAATATTCTTTTTCGACAGAATAGTAATATTCCCTATTCTTAAAGCGAATGATGATGATATGTAAATTACTATCAATAATTTTAAACTTCTTGGTTATTTAACCTTGCCCTCCTAACAAATAAAAAAATTCTAATGTTCTAAAAACGTACTAGAAATATTCTAAAAATCCTGACGGTAAATCAAAATTTTCAAAAAAAAAAATACACAATTCTTTACCTAAACATTCTTAATGAAAATAATATTTTCTATTCTAAAAGTGGATGATGATAACATGTAAATTACTTTCCATAATTTCAAACTTCTTATCAATTTTACATTTATATTACACTTTTTAAACCTTTCCGATTACTCTACCTTTCCAGTTTAATGTATATGAATATATAATACAGCGCTGTAAATTACAGACATGATACGATTTTACTTTCAAAATACGTCTTCGAGAAAGTTCAAAGAATTCAATGAAACAGACACATTTTAAGTAGATTATGCAATAAATTCTTTTAAAGCTTTCAAAGAATTAGGAAGTAAAAATTTTAAAATTCCTTTGAGAGGATATGTAAAGAAAGCGATTTAAGAATTTTTGAATTCAATCTCTAAAACTTGGTTTTAAAGTTAGAAGAATAAATTGAGTTCGAAATTTAGTTTTCCCCTTTCCCTTCCTTTTAAAAGGGAAATAACCTTCGAATGAAAGATCGTAAAATTATGAGGTGAATAATATAAGATGTATATAATAAAATAAAATATGCTGATAATTCATTAGTGGATAAATATATGGTATGAAATGAATGATGAATTTAAATCATTGGAAACAGGTAATAGGGTTGCGTTTTTAACCAGAATTATTCTTCGATATTAGATCGATATGTGAATAAGCAGAGTGTTTTGCTGCAGACTATTTTGATGCTGCATGCGTTCTCGGTTTAATTCAAACGAAACACAAGGAAAAAAAGGTAAACAAAAATTGAAATCTTCTATCGCAAATTTCAAGTTACCATGCAAGAACATTATTTTTTTTAAAGCCATGTGGTATAAATCCGAAAGAAAAACGTCGTATTCTCACATGACTTCTATTTAGTAATCGCCAACATTTAGAAAAGCGATAGTTCCTAACCATTTAAAATTAATCGAGTTCTAAAATTTTTTTTTCTCGAGGCCAGAATTTTTTTTCCCGTGAAAAACCATTTTAAACTGGTTTTGAACAATCATGTGATTACCAGATTAGGCATGAGACGACATTTAGAAAACGATGGAGTGTTTTTTTTTTTTTTTCCATCTGAAAATCGTTTGAGCTCCAAAACTATTTTACCAGCTAAAAAATGACAATGAAAGTCTAATAGCAATTGTATTATTATCATCATTATTATATATAAAGTCTGGATACCTCTCCTCGCTGTTCCGCGTTCATTCCCAGTTTCTTCTTTGTGCTTCTTCAGATGATAACTTCTAACGACTCTGCCCTTTATTGACCAGACAGCAGAATCGGGTACTTGGTGGACATCCGTGGCAAGTTGTAGCTTTTTGTTAGCAATAAGTCGCCAAATGTGATAACCTTCTTTATCATTTTCTAATAACCCTATAAGTGAAAAACATACCTCAAGAGTGATAAATCGTAAGTTTTCTGATCGTGCATTTTGAGGCTTCAAAAACCCCAAACCAAAACATCATCATGTTCTTACATGATAAAATTTTTTTTGTTCAGTTTCACTGAAAATCCTCAAAAAGACAACCTCTCCACATATCTTCGAGTTAAATCAGATTTCCTTTTCAAATGTTAGGAATAAGGTTAATTTTAGCTATAGCAGATACCACAGACGACCCTTTTTATTACACTGATTGAATTTCCTAAACACGTGTGGTAAATTAACTCCACGAGAGGGCGCTCTGCATTCTTCTGATGATATCCAGAGTTTAGAGTTCAGCTGAGAGGAGAGAGAGAGAGACCTCAGCCGAGAAGGGTGTGACCGGAACTCAAAAAGACATGATCCTCTGAAAAAGGCCGAAACTGGAATTCTTGTGTAAAATAATTCATCTGCAACTATCCAATGTACCACGCGTAGGTGGGAAAGATCCTTTAAACAACATCAACTGTCCATTTTCAAGTAATATAAATTCCTTCTTCATCATTGAATTCTCACTAGTAAAAATCCTCATAACCATCCTTTATTAATCAAGAAATAAAACTATTAAGCTAATCCCAGTGGATCGATGCATTAAAACCCATCATATATGTTTTGTAAATTGAGATGAAAATAATCACCAAAGGATCATCTGAGATATTATTTTGAAAATTTAAACAAAATAAGGAGGAAAAAAACACGAATGTCTGATTACTTTAATTAAGACCACAACATAATTTTCACTACATTTTATAAATTTATAGTTCATTTCAGTTGTGGAAAACTACCTACGTGACCTATTTTGTTACTTAATTCTGCCACTTCATGGGCACAACTGACCAATCAGAATGCTCAATGTTTATTTTGCAAGTGTAATTTAAATTTGTGTTTTTATTACATCAAATGATAGCTAAATTATTTGTTATTAATTGAGAACTGTTATTAACATCATAGTATGGCGCTGACCTAAGAAGAGAGCTAGATGAATATTATTTATTATACACCTTACCATACTATACCATGCCGTACCATACTATATTTTATTACACCGACATTACATTTTTTGTCTGTTCTTAGAGACGTTTTAACAACTCAATATGCACATTTCAATTTCTTTATTTTAAATATTTGATGGTTTTTATGATTACACCAAATCAAAAGCAAACCAACTCATCACTATTGACGCGAACAAAGACTCATCCATTACACTTCAGTTTGATCGTAGTTTTAATGACATGAAATTCGGATAAACAAAAATGCATTAATTCAAATGATTTTGGATTGACAAAACTGTAGCAGGAATCCAACATTTCCCCCATTCCACCATGTGCTACTAGTACTAATTATAATTTCAAAGTTTCTCATGATCTGTGTAAAATCGTCTGGTCGCAAAGAGTCTCATATGTTTTAAACTTATAAACTCGTGTCTCGAGTTAACACTCCCTCTTTAGGAAATTGACAAATTGAACAGTTCGAGACTGAATGTAGCTCCATCCATCTTTCATGAAAGCTGTTTCGAAAATACAACCACAACTCATTTAGATGTTGCGTTAATGAGCCTCTACTCATTGTATAATTGCATTGCCCAACGAAGTATCTAAGGCGGTGGTTTCTAACCTTTCGCGACTGGTTATTAACCAGGTTTTGATAAACTATGGTTCATTGTTAGAAACTGATGTTTATAAGCAACTAGATACATTTAGAGACTTGTTTATTTGAATATAATTCACAATTGCATTTAGTTATTTGATAGAGAAAAATGAGAAATGTAAATTTCGTAGAATCGATAAATAGCTATAAAGTGAAAAGTATAATAAATACTATGATATAAAAGCGGGAGATAAAATCAATACTTCGGAATTAAATAATTAAAACAAAACAATTATATTATTTTAATTTTAACAATGGTAAAAGCACAATAAATGACTTGATGGAATGTTAAAACTTGTTTGAAACCGAGAAACGTTTCGAAAAAAAAAAAAAAAAAAAAAAAAAAAAAACTTGATATTATTCGAAAGAGTTTTCTTTCAAAATTTAGGAAAGAGTTAAAATCATTTTTCTGAATAATATTTTCGAAATAACTGTTCAAACATTTGTTTCATTTTCAATAAATTTATATTTTAATTAAGTTTTAGAATTTGAAAAGTTAACAGCCTTTTTTTTTTTTAAAGACTGATCCAGAAAACACACACCCACACACAGTGAAGGCGGTTTAAATTCATTCTCAAACAACGATGATCATGTCATCACTCTTGTAGAAGCTTCATTATTGATGCCACGGATCTTTTATTTTGAGCAAAATTTTGATCAGTTTCGGTTAATTTTTTTTCTTTCCCATAGATCCACATATTCATATTTGAGTTAAAAAATACATTGGTAAAATTAGAAAAATACATTGGTAAATCTGCTGTCCCGTCTATCTAGTAATTAGGATTAATGTGAGGGCCTGTATAAGTACTTACAAGCCAGATAATTTGAATTAGAATTTTAAAAAATTGGAATATTATATATATATATATGTAATGATATTTTAATTCCAATTTCAATTTAATAAATTTCCAAGATTTTATCTTAATTTAGCCCATCGTAACTTCATTCTAAAATATTCTCTTATTTCGTGATCTAATTCCACTTTCTCTACTTAATTCAAGAGAAGCGATGTAAAATTGCTGATCAGCTAAAAACCTCACATTCACATAAAGGGATAGAAAAATGTCCAGTAAGCATATTCTTTTTAAAACGTCCCTGTGTTTCCCCTGCGTTGTCGGCGCGTATAGCGAAAATCCCTATCAAAATCTCATATTAGCACTATGAAGAAATATTTTCCTATCAAAATCTTAGATTATATAAGACCGGGGATAAAATGATCAAGTGCTTTTTCCTCATTCTTTTTCTGTGTCCTTCTGTGTTGTGTGTTGCTCGTCGCTTCTGCTATAAATACTGCGTGCTTCTCCAAGATGAAATAAAACGACGTCACGAAATTGAAAGTTTCTTCACTGCATTCTGCTTTACATAAAATAATGCTTACACAAATATACATAGTTACGGATTTTCCGGTTCGTTTGGATAGTCGTAGTGATATGGTGTGGAGAACTCACAATCAGCAGTCCTCAGTAGAAAACAGAAAACAACGACGTTTATTTACACAAAGAGACGAACACACATACGACAAATAATTAGAGCAGAGACGAACACAGAACAGGACACAGTAGCCCACAGTTAGTAATTGTCCACGGCACATGAAACGATCAGACAGAATTCAGCAGGAGAGGGGATCCTCGGAGCTTCCTTCTAAGGTCTCTCCAAACGGTGAACTTCTCGCTTTAGCTGCCGACTCGCTACTTCTCCGACTACTCACTCGCACGACTTCCCCACAGCTTGAGAGTGCCGGCCTTTTATAATTCTCGGGAGGCGGAGCTAGAAGTTTCCAGGCCAATCTGGGTGTATTTCGGTTCTTAGTGGATGGATCGTGAAAGTTCTCGAACTTTCCAGCATTATCCATTTTGTCGTCAAAGACGCCAAATTCATCACCAAGTCGCCAAATGACCGCCAAGTTTGTCCCCAATCTCTGAAGTCATTGACGCACAGGATAGACTCGGCATGCACAGGATAGATCGTACTACGGTCTTTCTTACTATGACACTATTCGTGATGGGAAGCAAATTACAGGTTAGTAACAATATATATAGTTTAGAATGTAGAAATGTACAGAGTGACGGGATTTTTTTGGGGGTGATTAGTTAAAATTTTAATACATTAAAATTCAAGCGAAATTTTAAAGCGTTTTCAATATAACGTCCAAAAATGTTAGAACACAAGAATATTTTTTCAAAAAAAAAAAAAAAAAAAAAGACAATTTTTTGCCATATAAATTTTTTCGCATTTTTTTGGTAAATATATTAAAGCATATTTTACAATAATGTATTTTATTGTTGAAATATTCAATCCTTTTTACTGTTGCCACTAATATTTCCTTTTTGCTTTTTTTCCCCATTGGCGGTGATCAAGATATGAGGATTCAACATATTATTCCTTGTTGAGTAGGCTTCCGTATGCATGCTTTTAATAAAATTTTTGAAATTTTATTATATTTATATTATATACAACTAAGTATATAGTATTATTGTATGTTGTATACTTTTGTATATTTTATACAACTAAACAAAAATAAAAGATTTCAAAATGCATCCATTTTTTTAAAACTTTGTTGTGTAGCGGTTACAATTACTGCCTTCTTTCTTCATAGGTGGCGCTACTAGAGCCACCTATCAAGAGCCATGTTTTCCCATGATTCTTCATTCTTGTCTCTTGTGTTGTCCTTGCTTGCCGTGTGTATTTGTTCTATGCCTTGTTCTTCAATATGCTTGTGTTAAATGTTTGTGCCGTGGAACTTAACCCGCTAATAAAAAGTAGTTCCTGAAACTGAATACATTCTTTCATCCATGGCATAACACATAATAAAGAGTCTCGTCCCTCTACAGTTGCATTTTTTTGTAATAATTGGATGAAACGCATAGTACAATGAATACAACAGTACGAATCTTCTAAAACAATATATTTATGTTTATTAAAATTTTAAATTTAAAAATATTTAACTGGGGAAGCCATTAAGAAAAACTTCAAAAAATATTTAATTAAATATTTTAAAAATCATTAATCTCGATAAACTAACTGGTCGGCAAAGACGGCTAATAGTGTAATAAAATCGAAACATAAATACTCTCCACTTTGGTTCTTCATTATTTATTAAGTGAAGTGATCGGAATCATCCTAAGAATATATACAATTTATGAAATTTAAACCTAACATAACATTATTTGCATAGATACAGGATAACCAATATTTTATAGAATAATTCCGTAAAATGTAGATCCTAATGATAGTTAATTCCATACAAAAATAATGGAGACAATTACTTTTCTCAATTATTTCATGTTACAACCTTAACGGAATAATTTAATCATTAGCTTTCCTCTAAATGTATTTGTTTATTTCCTAACTACAATCCTTTATCAATTATAACTACAGCCATAAAATACAACTATAAAAATAATTCTCGTTTCAAATTAATAAGTTAACAAACCGAGATACTGACTCGAATGCCACCAATTCCTCCTTTTAACGCATCTGGGGAGAACAATGGATTGTTTACCAGAAAATTATTCTAAAAAGACAATTAAATGAAAGTGGATGGTTATAAATCTGTCCCCCAGTGGGTATTTTAGAGACAAATGCATTTTCCCTAAGGTGAGACACGGTAAATCATGGGGGGGGGGGGGCTAAGACTAATTTCTGTCACGATTTTAGGGTTAAGACTATTGGTTGTTTGTCAAATTTTAAGTAAATTAATTTATAATTTTTAAATCTTTTTATCTTGAATGGTGATTGTCTTGACAACATGATGTACATTTTCAATAAACTATCAAAGGATACATATAGCATACGGCTACAGATATCCTGACTATTTAAACAAGGTTTTAAATGCGAGATTATTCGTATTAATGTAAGAAAACAATGCTTGAATCTAAGGGTGTCGAAGCATTAAATATGCAATTGAAATTGCAATTCATTTTAAACCTAATCATGCAGCTCATTATTAAATAACCAACATTATTCACCATTTGGACATATTGTAATATTCTGTATTATGAATTCAGATTTAACTCTATGCACTAATAATGGAACACATCATTGTCTCCGGTTTGATCTCATTACAATCGTAATGAAATAGTTTAATTATTAGCTATCTTTGACTTGTATTTAGCTATTTAATTTTATTTAACATCAGTTAGGGTGAGCGAGTTGAGACGCTCACTCTTGTACGTTTCGGAAGCAAGAGTGCATCGATGCATTCCTTAGTTTAGTCCGCGGATATCATAAATGTGACATGATGCCCCTGTTGCTATATACAGCAAATAATAAGGATGAATGTATGTTGACGCTCTACAAGCTACACTGTTTAACCTACAGCTAACAAATTCGCATTTATATACTTTGGAGGATAAAAATGTGCGTCTCAGTATGTGTGTGTGTGTGCGTGTGTTAAGAATACTAATATATTCAACTAAATTTTGGTACCGCGATAATTTCCAGAAATATAATTGCACAAAAATGAATTTTACACAGCTTCAAGATTTGAAAAAAAAAAGAAAAAGAAAAAAAACCCTTTTTCATGATGCCAATGGCCGTGCGAATTTTTCCTACATTTTGGCAATTTCTTAAAAAGTAATATTGTTTCCGTTTAATTTCCAACACTAGCAAAACATCGTTGCCCTGAAATTCTTTTCCTTGTTTCATCAAACATTCAATTGTTGCCCTAAAATTCTTTTTGTTGTCTCAAACATTTAATTTCATGATTTCTTCCATTATAAAACTAAATGTGGAAGGATTCTATTTAATATCTACGTAATTTACGAAACGGATAAATAAATGGAGTTAAATATCGCGAAATTTAGAAAGATGTATACTTTTACATTTTTAATAACTCTAACATTATGGGGCTGGTCTTCATTATTAAGGTTCATGCACAGAATAGACAGAATTTAAGCGCGATAAATAAAATAACACGCCTTAAATGTCTGACAATTTGGCGGAATCGTGTACATGAAATTATTTGAAATAAAATATAACCAATATTCCGAGAGAACTAACTGATCGAATTTTAGAAATAAATGAACAATACATAACCGAAGCTTTATGCCCTTTATTAGTATAAATGAAGCATGTATTGGTTCAATAGTCGCGACACAATGTCGATTGTGATGAAATGATTTATAAATGATAATTTACTGTATATGAAATTAATCAGTAGTATAAAAAAAATGAAATATTTATATTTAATCACATTGAATAAATAAGAATATTATTTAAATAGGACACATTTGAAACACATTATTTAAATAGGATATTTTTGATCCCTACTAATAATACAGTTGAGGTTTTATTGGTCAAGCAAATATATATACATTAAAATGTGGCAATGAGCATTTTTTTTTTAATTTTTAAATAAAATCTTAATTAAAATTAAGACAAAGAAATTTTAGCGTTTTTATGCGATAATCTCAGAATATACTATACAACAAAAATTGATTTTTACATTATATTTTCAGTGATGGAAATTTTTTGTCGAATATATATTTTTCATTATTTTTTAAAAGTATTTTAAAATTTATTTCACAGTAAAATATTTCACTGCTGCAGATAAACTCAAAACTTTTTATTGTTTGGTAATAATATTGCATCCTAGCGTTTTTCTCATAGTTGATCAAGATACCAAAATTCGGTTTTTTTTTTAATGTAGAGCTTATGTCAGAATAAAACACCTTTTGAAAGTTTTTTCAATACGGTGGCAATTACGTTTAAATATAAACAATGACGAGGGAAAATTTAAATTGACCCAATTTTAAACACTCGAGTTTTTTTTTTTTTTTAGATTGGTGTTTTTTGTAATTTTTTTTTATTTTAATAAGTTGAATTTTTTTTATTGTATTGATTCGAGAGAAATTTCCATCAAATAATCCTTTGATATTTATTACTTTATATTTCTAAAATATTGCGAATTACTTGATTTTTATGAATAGTGCGCTGAAGAAGAGATGAATGAAAGCCCATGTTGGTTACCGGTGTAAAGAAGAAGCTGACTATCTCACGAAAGCAGCCATCGTCGAATGTGTTTCAATTGAAGCTCTAAAACCCCGGCGCCATTTTAAATAGCGCTTACAGGAAATATTTTTAAAGGTATGACAAAATATTTAACAGTGAAAACACAAGACGTTCGCTTCATAAAGTCATCAAAACAAATCACAACCATTCTCCTGAGCATTAAGAAATCATGTTTTTCACAAGACAGGGCCCATAACCTGATTTTCCTCATCGATTGCAATTACCAGACGATGATTTGTGTTCTTATGAAAACGTCAGCGATTTCATCCATTTTATAACATCCTATTCTTTAACTCTTTCGTAACACCTTAGAAAACTACCATCTTTGCTACCAAGTCTTTGGTATTCAAAGTCCTTAGCAATTCATCAGCAAATCACGAACATAGATTCTTAATTGAAAATGGACAAGTACTCAAATTAGAATAATCTGTTTTTTTTTTCAATAAACAATTACTCGGAATAATCCAACCAGTTTTTTTTTCAGTAAACAATTACTCAAATTAGAACAATTATATCAGTTTTTCAGTGAAATGTTATAATATTCCCTGCATTTTATTCACAGTATTTATATCCTTAATCCTCCTGTAAAACCACTTTTTTTATATAAAATTGTTTCATCTTTCCACTCATATTGTATATTATCATGTTCATTTATTCATTCACTCAGTTATATTGTACTCCACACATTATTCATTTTAGTTTCCACAATTTTCATCAATTTCATGTGTAATCATATTTTTGTTATTTGCATGCCCTTTGCAACTGATTGCAGAGTAATTTTTTTAATAAAGTCCACCTATAACCATATCAAACCGGAAAAGAGCTATTTGAGCTCTAGAGAACGGAGGTATGATATAATGCTAAGATCCAAATTACCTACAGAGGATCCAATTGAAATTTTACGTAACAGCAATATTCCGTCAAAGACGGACAATTATGCATAATTTTAAATACAGAGCAGAAGTAAGGAAATGAAAAGTTTTATTTCGTTACACAATAACTGCCCCACGGTTTATTTGATCTTTAATATTTTTAATTCTACGATTTTCATCCTTTTTACCGAATGGCCTCTAGTGTAAGCACGGCTCTAACTATAAAACCTAAATAATGATTCCATTTTTGGGTTTTTAAATAAATAAAGCACAGGCAGGGCAAGTCGAGCAATTAATTCTTTCTCTTCCAAGTGTCTTGTGGGGCGTAGCCGCCGAGGTGAACTCCTTAAAAAGACAATTAAATGAAAGCAAGCGAATATAAATCTTTCTCCCATTATAGGCAACCTTCAGCTCTTCTACGGACAAATCTAGTGTAAACAAAAAAGCAATAGCCGCTGTCGAATCGCGTGTTTCTCCCAACACAGCAGCAGCACTTAACGTTTTTGTTTAAACAGGTTTCCAAGTTAAGTAGCTTACAGCGATAAAAAGCAAGGAGAAGTGATTGTTATCCGAGTCAAATACATGGCTTCAGATGGGCTCTTTATTTTTTTTCATTCTTACAGGGAGAAAAAGGTTACCAGTTTGGACGGGTAGAGTATCTCGCAGTTTCTGTTTTGTTGTTCATGTGGAGAATTTCTTTTTTTCCCTCCCCTGCTTGATGCAAGTGATGATTTATGTCTAATTAAATGATTGTAGGTAGAGATGGATGATTGCTGAAAAGTGTCGGCTTTAATTAAAAGGGATGGAAAAATGGAAATGGCATACTTTTGAAAGAAGAGTATTTTTACAGTGGAAGCTTTTAAGCTACTTTTTTTTTAAATCTTGAATCTTAATCTAGTATAGTTATACATTTAATATAGAACAGAATTTTGTTATACAGTAGATTCTAGATAATATTACTGATACCAGACCACAGGATCGATAGATTAACAAACACGCCAAATCAATGGAAGTTGATTTAAAAATAAGCATTTCATTAAGAAAAACAATATTTAACACACCAAATACTTTAATATGAAGGAAATTTTATAGAAAATGTAATAAATATTGCAAAATAACGCAACAAATATCAATAGCATACGATAAATATTGCAAAATAACGCAATAAATATTACAATCTATGTCTAAAATGCTAATATATCTGGCGCAGAAATAACTTATTACCGGATGGCAACATTTAAATGTAAACAAACCATCATACGAATGTTACAAATTTTTCATTAAACATTTTTCCAATTTATTTTAATTTAAGCATTCCTTAAATTAACGGATCCCTTAGCTAATTAATGGAGTTATAAAATATTATTCGAAATTCTTTTGAGAAGACTTGCCTATTTTACCATCTCGCTATGTCAAAAACTCCGTTCAGTCAGATGAAAAAAAAGATTTAAATGAAAAGAGAATTGCAGAAATAGGTGTCAAAGAAAATTTAATCGAGCGTTAAAATCGGTTCAATCGTCGCTAAATGAATAATTGTCATGTTTTGCAGATGGAAAATAATATTCATATCTTCCAAAACTATTCTCACAAAAATGGTTTTTTTCAATAATTTAAAATTCAAAAAATTACCTTTTTAATGATATTAAATCATTTCTATACAACTTTTTAAGTATCGACACATACATTAACGATGAAAAAAAAAAAAAAAACTCGCCCATCGATCTATTCGATTTTTTGCTCTTGCAAACATTAAAACTAATATTTAAAAAAATTGCTTTCTTTGGAAATTAACATCGGAACATCATTTTCACTTCCGTTTTTACTTTGCTGTAAACTCACTATTTAATTTGCATCCACAGTAATTTATAATAGATTGATTCAATTAAAGTTAAGCTCTTCAATCGTATCAAATAACAAGGTGAAAATTTTAATAATATACAATTTATATTAATCGTTTATCAGCTTCATAAGTCAATAATTTGGCGATTAAATTTGTCGCCAAATGCGGCTACTATAATTCAAAATCCTATTGTTATTGCCCAAATCATAGAAATACACCTGGCAATGACTTTCACTTTAGTGTTCTTTATATTCCGCAAACTCTAGATAACAGAAAGAACTATTTTATCCAGAATCTATTTTTGCAAAGCATCACATAAAATTTCTGCATTGTTCTCATTAAGTGTGAGAACTTAGAGCTCAGAGTGATTCTGGTCCCACTTGATTTAACAAATCAAGCCAAGTCTAAAACACCACTATTCATGATGACGTAGAGGTGCCAAATCTATGGACCAAAGCGACATTGAAGTACTTGAAGCCTGGATACCCATATAATGAGGATAAGCTGCCTGTTCTTGATGGATAATAAAAAAGAATGTTGTCCCAAAAAATGTTGCCTTTTTTCCACCTCTTAAAGATTTTTTATTTCTCTTTAACACAAATAATTCGATTAAAAGTGTAAAACGTGATGCATAAAATGCAGGCCACATATCGTAAAAATGAATGGCACTGACAATTAAAGCGCAGTCAGGGCAGTGAAATAAACTTGCATTTTGAAAGGCTTTAAAAACTTCATTAAATCTATTGCATTCATCTTGAATCTAAATTTGGAATGAT
>JAPMOR010020556.1:0-15687 GCA_026543865.1 Argiope aurantia
ATATCTGAATTATAACAAAAAATTATTTTTCTAAAGAAAAATTTGCTAATGCATAGGTAATCACCAGATTTAAGACAATTAATTTTTAAAAAGTAAGATTAGATATGGTTTACTTAGAATTCGATACATAAGATTACGGTGCGATAATATTACGCTGGAAAGTAGTTAGCAAAAAAACTTTTAAAAAAACGTAATAAAATATATCTGGCTTTCTAAATGATCAGCATTCGTTATTAAATACAAGTAATTTTACTAACAGCTGATTTAGACTCTCTTTCAAAAATGCTTAAAATTAAATCTAGAATTCCTGACTTTTTTTGTGCAGCTACTTTATTTTATTTCAATACATATATTTCTGGCATAATTTAAGTGCCTAGTAACTTCTCAGATTTTAATATTTCTCTTTTGATATAGAAGAACTACTAATTGTTATTTTTGATAGATTTTAACAACCTCCTTCAATATTTTAAAATTAGAATTATAACTTTTTATGAATGACTAATTATAAATTATGAAATCGATCGTTTTCATAAATTATGAAAAATAGTGGTGAAACCAACAGCTTACTTAAAAATCAAAACCAAAATGTATTTTTAGGAGTAATATATCCAGTTCAAATTTTAAAATTTAAAGCTGAAAAAAATTATAATTCTAGATTCTTTAATATAGTATTAGACTAATACATAAGTGATTGGGAAGTATATATGCCCACGTTCCAGTAAGGGGGAAGGAGAGTAAGGACAAAATAAAGTGTTTTGTCACTTTTGAATGTAAAATATAATCACAGACTGAAAAAAAAAACCGAGGTTCCATTCAGTTTTTATGCATCATTTGTGACGAATGGGAGAGAAAAAGTAACAATTTGTCTTGGGTGCCGATTACCTTCATAATAATACCATTGCGTCAGAAATGAAACTTCAAGTAATTCTTCTTGTTCAAATGTTTAGTAAATTCTTTCAAGAAAATTAGAAGATTAGATGATTGATTCTAGAAAATTAGATGGACCCAACTAAAAACATATACTATTATAAAGTTACAAAATTATATTACGTTAAAATATCAAGGAATTCATAAAGTCAAAAGATTAAGAAACAGAGATAAAGACGAAAGTTTTCATTCGAGTACTACTCAGACATGAAATTATGCAAACTCATTCCATTCCTCTTAGGAATGTTATTTTTTTTTTCAAAAAAATGCCGCCAAAACAGGATTTACAAGACTTACTAGCGCCAACAAGGATTATAACAACTGCTGGACGAAATCTCCTGACCCTAAGAGGTGCGACACCAAAGGGAAGGGATTTTATGAGGCATTTAGGGTTTAGCTGGGAAAATCAAATGGGGAAAGAAATTTCGTTTCTGGTACAGCTGTTGTACCGAGCCGTAAGGAAAGGTAAAAAAAATCTGGTACAGTAGTAGTACGGGCCGTAAGCTAGAGGTTAAAGTTGAATCAGCGACAAATCAGTAGGATCAGTCCAGTGAAGCGAAAGCGTTGATTGGAGATAAAGTGATAAGTGGAAATAGCCATGCGCCGAGTCTTGAGCAAGTATTGTAGCAGCATCGAGTTCGTGTGTTGAGTAGCCATTCGTATAATAGTGAGTCGGCAGTTCGGTATAGCTAAAGTGAGGAGACAGTGGAGAATAGCAGGCTTTATTGTTAATAATTGCTATTCAAAAGATTTAATTCTAACAGAAACAAATAAAAATCACCTTGAGGCCACCTTTCTAGATTTAAAAATCGAAATTGCTAATGATAAAACAATGGTATCTACGATAAAAGGGATGAATTCAACTTTAAAATTACAAAACTATGTAACTATCATTCCAATCTAAACTCCAAAATTTTCAAAAATCCAATTTTCTTACAAGTTAACAGGATCAAAAGGGTTTGCAATAAGAAAAATTCCTATATTGATGCATCAAATAAACTCATTAAAAATTTAATTAAAAATGAATTTACTAAAAATTACTGTAATATCAACTTTTTAATTAAACAAGGTATGGTTTGGGATTAATCCTTTACCTAAAATAAAAATAGAACATTCCTTGCATATTAGATCACTCAATAGATGGCGCTGGGAGACTACAATCATTATTTACCTTTAATGCGTTAGCTTTGTGTTTTTAAAAACTGGGAATTACAATCGATAACTTAAAATTTCCTTACTGCTGCTGGTATGTTCTTTCCTTTTTGTTTTTTCTTTAGTGGTTTAAGTGTTTATTGTTATTTTGTTATTGTATTTTTACTTATTAGTGGTTATTTTCTTCTAATTTTTTGCTTTGTATTGTCCTTTCTGTTTAAATGGTATATCTCTTAGGACTGATTTCAGGGGATTTTCGAGTCACGAGGAATCATTTATAGACTTTCTTGTCTGCATTCCCTCACAGAAAAAATCCCTTTTCTGAATCCCTGCCTGAGGGTGACCCTTAAAAAAGGTTTTAGGCCGGATTCTTTTTTTTATTTGGTTTATTTGATTTTCCTATTAACTTGATTTTAATACTTTTGTCTCAATTCATTCGTGTTTTAGAAGTAGCTGCATTTGCGCTCTCTAATACTGTGAAGTTTTTCCTGCTCCTTTTTTGGTTTCAGTTTGAATAAGAAATAATTTTTAGTTGCGATTCCGAAACTATTTCATTTAAGTTTCGTTTTCAAAATATTTCTTACTTTGGTTACTTATATATATATATATATATATATATATATAATACATATTTTATTGAAAAAGTAGGCAGAAGTGTAGTAGTAGGGAATTAGATTGAAGGAGACACAATAAACTTTGACCAATAAATTTATATTTTTATATTTCAATATCTGGGTATTTTTTGATTATAATAGTATTTTCTCCAAATTATATTTACCTTATTTTTTACGTTGCAAATAAATATATTCAACTTATAAATAAATAAACAAAAATACCTTTTTGGTTATAAGATCATTTAATCAGGCATTAAATGATGACATTATTTTCTCAAGAATTCAATATAACCAAATGAAATTTTTTATCCGATATTTACACCCTTAACTGGGAAGATGCGGTATTTCAGATACCTGAGAATGGACTTCCAGTCACCTTTATTCTAGTTGTAGCTCGATCGAATGGATTGACCCTGTAGCATCTTGTTTCTTGACCTTCACTAATTAACCTTTATGTTTAAAATGCCCTAGAAAGCCGTGCTAAGAATGTTCACAAGTTTCTGCGCAAAAATAATGTTGATAAAAAAATGGGTCATTTTTTTAAAATTTTTTATATAATTGGTTAATTTTCCATTATATTGATTTCAATACACCTTTGTATAGTGGAAAAATAAATATGATGTAAAAAGTAAAAATTAATATGTTTTTATAAGAATATTATTTGTTGTAACAAATAATTTGAGACGAAAATGTATGTACAAACGCAATAACTTTTTACAATAATAATATATTTTGAAACATTTCTAAAACATACTTATATATAAAGAAAATTATCTGAAGAATATATTGGCTGATTTTAATTGTAATACTTTCATTGCAAAATTTAATGTGAGTATAAAGTAAATGCGATCTCGTAGACCGCACCCCCCCCCCCCCCAGCAAACTCCTAAATTTTCACCTCCCCAGTTAAGGGTCAAATATATCCATGTAATAAATATAATAATATAAAAAGTTTAAACGAAAGTAGTTATAAGTAAGTTATTCAGTAAGAGATAAAATCATATATTAAATAATTTCCTTTATTTTTCATAAATTCGATACAGAAATACATGATAAATAAAAAGAAATATGAAGTGTTGCAATTATTTTTTCGGAACAAATATATCTCAAATCATATGCAATTAACTATCACTACATTTTATAAGTTTCTAGTTTCATACAATTATCTATACTTATAATAAAGCTCAATGTGTGTGTGTGTTGGCGCTCTACATGCCAGACCATTCCACCTAGAGCTACCAAATTTAGCACGTGTATACCTTGGAGGCCGGGAATGTGCATCTGGGGGTTATTTTTTCGAATTTATAATTAGAATTTTATTTATTTAAAAATTTAGCGAAATTTTGGCGTGTTTCTGCTATAAC
This sequence comes from Argiope aurantia, assembly GCA_026543865.1. Lineage (NCBI taxonomy): Eukaryota > Metazoa > Arthropoda > Arachnida > Araneae > Araneidae > Argiope > Argiope aurantia. The sequence goes on from JAPMOR010020556.1 coordinate 4,058, forward strand.
TTCCGAAAATATTACGGCACAAAAAAGATTTTTACATCAAGTTAAAGATCAAAAATTTATCTTTTAAATGATACCAATGTTTTAACCCTAAAATTAAATTTCTATTTTTTGTGAATTTTTAAATAAATATTTTAATTATATTTTTCAACAATTTTTTTCGTACAAAATAAAAATAAAATTTAAGCTGCACGAACCTGTTTCGCACTCATGGTAAAAAAATAGCTTTTTTCGAACTGTTGCCATCACATTGATTAAAGCTCCAACTAAAAATAAATGAAATCTTTTTGGAAATAAAATCTGCAAAAATATAATTTTCGGCACGTGTCTGTAGGAAATGAAACAAATAAGAAATATTATTTTTTCTAAAAAATAAATTCAAGAAAAACTATTTTATGATTTTTTACACTCTCTATATTATTAATCCAATAAATCAGTTTTATTTTAAGGTAAGTGTTGTTTAATATGAACAGGGTATCCATTGAAATCAGGGCTGCAAAACTAATTTGTAAACCTTTAATAAGACACAGATCTGCTAAAATGGTCTAAATGGAAAATGATCATATTTTATGTAACTTACTTCACTAAAGGCTTTAATAAATAACGAATTTTTGATTTTACATAAAGTTTCTGCTGTGGAAATCACGAATAACAAAATGTTCTTGAAACACTAATATTTTAAATAAAAAGTTTGATTTCCAATCAATTAAATCAGTCACTTAAACTGACTGATTTATGAAAATTGGAATATCACTATTCAATAAAAAAAGGATAATTTAGATATTCCATCGATCATTTCAAAGAAAATACACCAATAAGAGCGCAGGTTTCTCAAGATTAATCGGCCTAAGATTATGAAAATGTTGAGTTTTTCTAAATTTTTAACATTCAAAACTTCATAAACAAGTCTTAGTTGATCGTGGAAAATAGAAACATTCATTCATTTATTTAAAATTTGGTGTGTCCAGAATATTTCTCAGAATATGATACCTTACTGCATTTAATTTAGACTTCATAATTTTTGAAATATATTTATAGGCCGGAACAAAAAATTATTATTGATTTCATTTCAATCCTTTTGAAAGCAAAACTAAAAACTGAATTTTATGCTGAATCTGAGACATTTTTGTTGAATTATTGTTTGAGTTATCACATAAATTATGAAAAATATTTTGTAGTTCCCATAAGACTTAAATACCGAGTGAATCTGTTTGCAATATTCATATTCAATAATAATAATAATAATAAACAAATAACAATAAAGATGATAAATAAAATAAAACGCTTGGTTTTATTAAAAAATATCTTTATATTAATTGCAATTTCATCATTTCCACTTTAAATTAAAGTTGAAGTTTTACCGGAAATGACAACAAATTAGTGAAATATATATAGTAAATTGAACGAAACGATTTAAACAACAGTATAAGTTTGGTATGACTATCAAAATTGGAAGATTAAAAATGTGTTATTTGAGAATCTATTAAGAGACCAGTTACTTAAAATATTTAATTGAAAATTGTAGCGATCGGTAATACTGGCGAACCGGCTGGTCGCCAAAGGCAGCTAGTATTCTATAAAGTTTATAATACAATTGAAAATTTTTATCTTGGTAATAGTACAATGAAAACAAATATTGAAGTAACGCATGTATTTTAAATAAATTGTGAACAGTGTATCTTAGACGAGTTAATTTATGTATCTTAAATTCGATGTTGAAAAATTAAATTATTTTCGCAAAATTCACTAAGTATCTCTAATAAACATTCTCAATACTTTAATAGGGTATTCTCAATACATGAGTTACCCTATTAAATGCATATATGCATTGTATGCATTCATTATGTAGATAGACTAATTCCATTATGAGGGGGGAAAAAACACGAATATTTTATACCATGTGAGTTTATAAATAGGATTAAAACAACGTCTTTGTGTATTTTTTTTTCTATTTGAATATGCAGTATTCCCTGAAGGCTGTTTTATTTCGGAAGTAAGTTTTGTGGTAATTTTATTAGAGCTTTGAACATTTGGAATATTTTAACTCATTGTGCGTAGAAAAAGGAATGCATTTGTTTTATCATTTTACCAATATTTTTTTCAAATAAGCAGCAATTCATGCTAAATCTTAGAAAATGGCTGCAGAAATAATTTTCATCTATTGAGATATTCGTGATTAATATTATAGAATTAAGTCTAGACGAAATTTTAATGTTAGTTTTAGAAACCTTTCAGCTGCCACAAATTAGTCACTCTTCTGCGTAGAGTTTTCAAGAATGTTCATTAGTGACGTCTATGGATAAACTTTCCAAAAGTTTCCTTTGTAGTCTGTCGATTGTTATGAATATACAGCATTTGTAGTTTTAATTGAGTTTAATGGAAGAGGTATATTTTTTGTTCAGTAAAATTTATTCAGTGCTAAATGTTCTTTGGAATGGAAAATAATGTTTCTTATCAAATAAAACAGAAATATGCGTGCATGCTATTTAGAATTAAATAAAAATATTTCCCCTCAAAGCGCTCTTTCTCCTTCCAATCAATTAATTCCATATCAGAAGCCGACAGACGCCGAAGTCCTGGCCTAGGGTAGCGCGTCTTAGAGTGAGCTGGGCGTCTCGGGTTCGAATCTTGCTTCGGGTTTGAGTTTGTTTTAACTTGTGTTCTATCTGTGAAGTGTGTGAAAGAGCCCCTTGTAAAAAGGGATTGGACAAGCAAAAGTGTGGGTGTCATCTTCATATAAGCTATAAGTTAGACTTCTGCCGTCGGGTGCTCAGGGGCCTTTAACCTCAGAAGCTACTGCACAAACTCTGTTTAAAATTTCTGACTTCGTCAACAGGCTTCTCGGTGGCTAGTGTCGTAAGTAAGAACAAGGATTTAGACGGTACAGAACCAAATTCGATAAGGGATAGGGAGTCTGTCAGTCCGCTTTTTCGCAAACACTTAGAAGTGATATTTCAAAAAAGGAATGGGTCATATATGCAAGTGAAATTTGGTATGAGGGTTTGTGACTACAGTTATGTTTCTGTAATAAAATTTGGTGTTAAATAATCAGAGGTTAAAAAATTGGAGGGGTGATGGTTTGTTACTTTTCTGTTAAATACATCCCAACTTTAAATCGCCAAAGATCGCACTCTAATAGGCTCTAATATAATTATTAATTGCCAATGGAATAAAGTTAGTTCTCTAATAGACTCTTTTGCAACTATTGCTGCCAATGGAATACAGTTATTAATACATGAATACATTTATTAGAATAGAAGTTGGCATCTATTAGAAAGGAATAACCTTCTATTCAATCTCCTATGCAGATAGTTATTTAAAACTCCAATACGATATTGATATGTTACAGATGGTTTAAATCTATTTTCCATTGGTCTATTGAACGAGAATATCATTCTTTTCAATGTTCCGTGCAGGTAGTTGAAGCTGCAAGACAATGGCTGATATGTGTTGATATGTTACAGATGTTTTGAATCTATTTGACATTAGTCCATTGGACGAGAATATGATTCTCTTCAATCTCCTATGCATATAGTAATATGAGGCTCCAACAAGATGTTGACAGAGTTGATGAACTGTATACGCTGATATGCTATAAATATTTTGAATTTATTGCAATTATCGTTCTTCTCAATCTCCCTTGATGGCAATTAGGTGAAGCTCCATCATGATGTTGAGAGGGATGACAAACTATATACGTTGTTATCTTACAGATGTTCTGAATTTATTTGTCATTAGTCTATTGAACGAGAGTATCCTTCTTTTCAATCGTTCATGAAGATATCTAGGTGGAGCTCCAACAGGGTATTGGCAGAGTTGATTAACTGAAAGCTCTATTTTTCTACAAATATATTGAATCTCTTTTCGACATCAGTCTATAGGATAACATTCTTCTTTTCAATTTCTCATGCAGGTTGTTAATAGAAAGCCTAACAAGATATTGACAGACATGTAAAACTTTATGCGCTGATATTTTACAGATGTTTTGCATCTATTTGACATCAGTCTATAATATAAGAATATTCTTCTTTTCAATCTCCCATGCAGATAGTTAGGTGAAAAAGCTCCAACAAGATGTTGGCAGCAATGATTAATTGTATGCACTGATAAGGTACAGATGTTTTTAATCTCTTTTTGGCGTGAGTTATCACTATTTTGTTAGGAAGTCAAATATTGTTACAATAGTCATTCACAGACTAATTTCTATAACTTTAGGCAAAAACATGTATTTCCAGGAAGTATTTTCAAACGATTATAATTGCAAAGGTATCAAATTAATATCTAATTGTGGACCAATACTTTAATTCACATAAATCCTCCACTAAATCATATATTTCTAAGTAGATAAAGGTTTTACATGATGCAAAAAATTATATTTTAGTCTTGAATTTTTCAATATTATTTATTAAGATATGAATATTCAGATTTTTTTTTATATTGAGATGACTTTGGTATAAGGTATACTCGTAATAAAATGTTTAGTATTTTATTGTACTTACAATTAAGATTTTATTTAGAAAGCTTTGAATAAATTACATCATTAATCAACATTTAGATGCACGGAATGTTTTCTGAAATAACCTTAGATTAAGCAATACTGAAAATAAATTTTGCAATTTCAAAACATTCGAAATAGTATGAACTTTATCATACTCCAGATATTCCGAGAACATTTAATTGGACTCAGCTTCCGTTCTACTCAAACAGAATCAAGGAATCTTTTATTCTATTCACAAAATTTTGAAAGGTAAAATAAAGTCACAAACTAAAAACATCAATCTCCCCTAGACAGCTAAACTCCTAACATCCCGAAGTACAACGTTATTCGTCGCTGCTTAACTGGATATATTCTAGGAAACGATTACAGTAGTCTCTAACGCAAGTACTCAGTAGTTTATAATGATCAACAAATGATCTATTCTAGGAAACGATTACAGTAGTCGTCTAATGCAGACACTCAGGAGTTTAGAATGATCAACAAAGGATCTGTGGCGGATTTGTTAAGAGCGATGATAGAATCTGGGACCTTGTGGTTTGCAGACGAGTAACAAGATCACAAGACAAAATTAATCACACGCGTTTCGTAGCTGTTATCTGGCTTATAAGCTTTTCACCACAGTACTCTCCCTCCAGTGAGTTGGAGGTGAGACGAACGATATGGCCGTTGAGTGGTGATGTATTAGCTGTTTAATGCGCCTGTAGCCATTTAAGTAGAGCCAAGCGTTATGGTGAGCGTGTGTGGATGAGTGGTTACTGTTGCGTCAAGTGAGTCTGACGACTTTGTGTTGATGCGTCAAGTGAATCTGATGACTTTGGGTTGCCGTGGGTAGATAGCGCCACAACAGCTGTACGAAGGTTGAAGGTGCATTGTCTGAGGTCACCGGACAGAACCTGGGACCTTGTGGTTCGCAGCCGAGTAACAAGACCACAAGACAAAAGTAATGACTCGTGTTCAGTAGCTGTTATCTGGCTTATAAGCTTTTCACCACAGATCTATTCTAGGAAACGATTACAGTAATAGTCTAACGTAGACACTCAGGAGTTTAGAATGATCAACAAGGGAACTATTCTAGTAAACGATTACAATAATCGTCTAACGCAGACACTCAGGAATTTAGAATGATCAATAAACTTAGCATTTAATTGGTAATGAAACTTTTCTGAAATAACTTTGAATTAGATAACCTCAAAAATAAAATTTGTCATTCCTGTACATGCGAAATAGTAGCAAGGTCATTCCACTTCAAGCATTCCCAAAGTATTTTATTAGTTACCGCCTTTCTTTCTATACAAACAAAATTAGTAATACTTTTAAAAGATAGATTAAATTCAGACGTAGAAGTATATGAAGGCTTTTTAGACATCGAAACTGAGTAAACTTCAAAGTTCTCCAGCATCTATCATTGTTAAGAAACATCGAACCTTGGAACGATTGCAATTCTTATTTATTGCAGACATTCCTAAGTTCAGAACGATGCACAAAATTAGCATTTTTTAGTAAAGAACACTTGTTGAAATAAATTTTAACTAGGCAACATCGAAAATAAAATTTGACCTTTGAAGATAAATAATATCAGAATGCATAGAGGATTCTTTGAACTTCGATCATTCCAAAAGCATTTAATTGGTTCTCGTCTGAAGTTCTAAGCAAAGACAATCAATAATAATTATAAAAGTTTGATTAAAGACAGCCACAGAAACACACCAATGCCTCCTAGAGAGTCAAACTGCTTAGGTTCCAAATTACTCCAAAGTCCAGCATTGTTAAACAATACTGAATCGGGAAAACGATTATAGAAGTTGTCAGTTACAAGTACTCGAATGTCTAAAATATGTTTGGGAGTGTCTGTCCACAAACACAGATACTCCCATGTTCATATGATTAACAAATAAAATTCATCATTTTAGGAATTAACATTAATAAACATCAAGCACCCCAAAAGCATTTAATTAGTTTTTGTCAAAAGTTCTAAAGAAACACAATCAATGATAATTTTAAAACATTGTTAAAGACAGCCACAGAAAGATATGAATGCCTCCTAGAAAACTAAAGTGCCTACACTCCAAATCATTCCATTGTTCATCGTTGTTAAACAACATTGAATTTTGCAAACTAATGCAGCATTTTTTTTTATCAGAGGCATTCCAAAGTTCATATGATCTATAAATAAAATTAATCTTTTAAAGACACCTGGAATATTAACAACTTCAGTATACTTCAAGCATTACGAAAACATTTAATTAGTTCTCGTATAAAGTTCTAAACAAACGAGAAATAAATAAACTTTAAAATATTTATTAAAAAGAGCCTCAGGCGGATAACAATGCATCCGAGACAGTCAAAATGTCTAAACTCCAAATTTCTCCAAAGTCCATCATTCATAAACTACACTGAATTTATAAAACGATTAGAATAGTTGTCAGTCACAAACACTCGAATGTCTAAAATGATCCACAAAATGAATATCTAACTGATAATTAAACTTTTATTAAATAGGCTTCGATTAGATAGCGTGTAAAATAAGGCTGTTTAATCTCAGCTTATTTTATTCTCTAAATAAAAAGAAAAGGAACCTAGGAAAAAAACTATCCAATTTATAGCCAAAAAAAGAAAGTGTACGTATTTCGCATGCATATGATCATTTTTAATTAATTTTAAAGTAAATTGATCCTTTACGAAGAAGATGCATTTATTTATTTTTTAACGTATAATTCCCTGAATTTAATTACTTCATTTTGGATAAAACCTAAAATGCCTGATATTTCAAGACTTTTGCAAGGTATGTAGATTATATAAATCTTTAGTGGGATTTTAACAAATTGTGTTAAAGTTTTTATTCTATGTTTGTAAGAAATTAGCAACGTTTTAGGATGTTAAACTTCAAATATATGAATAAATAAAAATAATAGAAGAATTATTTTTCTGATTTTAGTGCCAAAAGGAATTTAAAATGTCATGATTGACGATAGGTTTAATTTTATCTTCTTGCTACAAAAGAGCTATAAAGATTAAGAAAAAAATATATCCATAGATAAAATTTTGCATAAAATTAGCTGAAATGTACAGTGTTGAAATTTTCATCTTCTTTCTTAAGTTTTAAATGACTATGAACCTACGTTTTAAATGACTGTCATACGTCATACTTCAACATACTTCATACTTCATACTTCAACAGTCAAGTGAAAATTCTATTAGCATGTCGTATGCGAAAAAGTAAAAATTTATCTGGTATTTTACGAAAAGTTGGTTCGCTGGGATTTATGCTGTGGAAAATTTTCCAGTTCAAAATTTTGTGTAACTTCGTCTCTTTCTAACTTTTCCAGCAAAATATTTTTAAGCTTAAATTTATAAAATAAAAATGAAAAAGTTATAAAAAAAATAAAAATTCGGTTAAAAATACTTTTAAGCAAACATATTTGAGCTAGAAATTTTGAATTGTAAATTTTGAGTTTTAGATTGAAGAGTAAGTCATTAAATTTCAATTAATGCAAAATCTTTTTCGTTGAACCCATAAATGTTTTTGAAAATATAAGCATATTAAAATGTATCGTTCAGCATTGAAGTCTTAAGTTGTCTACAAAGAGTATTTCAATAATTTATGCAGTATCTTGTTTTAAAAATGAACTGATGATTCATCACAAACCCGTTTTTAATTTCACATTCAAAGAGATTCAAATAATGTAAATATTTTATTTTGCTTCGGTTAATAAATGTTTTTATAAAATGAGGATTTTCAAATTTTATGTAGTTTCTAAATTTCTAAGGCGTCATATCCAATGAAATAGTCTTGACTTCCCAACTTTTAAGTAAAAAAAAAATGTTTATATTTTCTACGACAAAATCTAACGTGTTATGAAGTTTTAAGTATCACTACTTTAGAATAAACAGCAATTTAATAATTTTAGGCAAATAAGCCTTAGGATATGTTTGGCAGCTGAATAGCATATCTTCTTTCAGAATATTAATAAAGTTGTTTAAAATCTGATTATTTACAAGATAACAATATTCAGTTTCTCATAAATCAATTTATTTGAATCTCAAAATAGTAAGCATTTTTTTATTTAAAATATAAGTGTCTCAAGATTATTTTACTAACTATGATTCATAGGGACGAGTTCCAAAAAATATTAAATTCGTTATTCGATAAAGCCTTTATTGACTCAAAATGCATAAAATAGTATTGTACAATAATAAAGTAGTATATAACATTACAGCATACAATATTAATAATTACATAATACATAATAGTATTAAATAAAGATATGTATACTCGTTCTTCAAAGATTAGGTGTGCGTATCTGATTAGAGAGAATTTCTTGTTCATTTATATATAGAGAGAGAGAACTGTCAACGTGATGGCAGCGCATTAGTAAAAACTGAATTTTCCTAAGCCAGCATCATATGCTCGTTAAATTTGATTTTTATTTTTTGTAAAATTTTTATTACAGATTTAGATTAATATTCGACCGTATTTCATAGTATCAGGGAACGAATACTTCTTAAATAAATAATTTATTATTTTAAATATTAGATTATACAACATCTTTTCTGTTGCTTATAATTATATTTTAAAATGAACTTTAAAATCTCTTTAAAGCCATTAAAAACTCATCCAATTTTGTTTGTAACTGAAAGTGAATCCAATTACAAAAATAAATGCAAGAAAAAATAATGTTGCTATAAAGCGTCTGTAAAGTAAGGAAAAATTTATTATTGTAAAAGAATAATATAATAAATTTAAATTAAATTATAAATAAATAAAATATTCCACACTATTCCATTGCTTAACAGCGGAATGCTTACATATTTCTTTATTTCGAAATCGTCTGCATCTATTCAATTATTTATCAAACTAAAAAAAAAAATAAATTAAAAGATGAAAAATTGCTTTGAAATAAATGCGAAACTATCTAAAAGATTAAAAATACACTTTTTCGCTAATATGAAATATGTCTTAAAGATTTATTTGGTCTGAAGGTGTAGTACTTTTATAGCCGAATGTAGTAGTACTTTTTTTAAAGAATTGGCAATATTCTTTCACTTATTTTAAAAAAGTAACAATTTAAATTTTGGTTGATTTCGGTCCAGGATTTTACAATGAGATTTTGGTTATTTATTTGCTGAGAGATGGAACCTACACGAGTGCAAAGGGATTTTTTTATATATATTTATTCCATTTATATTATATTCCATATATTCCATTTATATATATATATATTTACTAGTATGCAGAAAAAACATTTTAAGTTTTGTTTTAATGAAATTTATTATAATAAAAATAGAAAACTACAAAACATTGGAGATTAAGGTATAATTTATCATAAGCAATGACTCTTTATCTGTTGCCAATTTTGTATATTTTTTATGCATTTATGATGTTTGTCTTTTATATATATATATATATATATATATATATATATGTACAGCGGCTCAAACAATTGAGAGTACACCTTAATTTAACTTGATAAATCCGAATTTCAACATAAATAACACATTACCGAAAGGAGCAAGCATATTTTTACTTTTACCTATAACAAATGGTTTAATTTATAGTAAAAATAAAGAAGAATTAACGAAAAACCTCTAAATTGAAAATTTTCAGAAGCATTTTAAATAAACATACGCAGATTTTTGCCTCAAAAATTGAGAATACACCAGTGAAATTTTTGTAATATCACTGAAAGAACAAAGGTGTCAATATTTAATTGTATGTTTTTTGGCTTTAAATGTCCCGGTGCCGATTCAACCAATTTTTGGGGGTATCAGAAGATATTTTACCCTATTTTTCTTGCAAATTTGTTTTAAATGGGTTTTGTTTCTAATTTTATATTTTTAAAGCACTATTTCAAGTGTGGCCCATCGATATTCAATGACAATAATGTCAGGGCACTATGGTGGTGCGTGTAAATGCTTTTTTACAATGTAAAAGACACCACATTTTGACATTACGTGTCATTACGTGACATTACGTTACATTCCTTGTCCTGATGGAAAATGAAATTTTCATCTAAACCTGATTTTTATCACTTTCCTTTAGATTACTGAGACCGTATTTTTTATCCAACTTGCTGCAGGAATTTCTCAAATCATAGGCAGAAGTGTAAGTGCTGAAACTGTGCGAAATGTAATTAAACAAGCTGGATATAAAAATTGAATTGTTAGAGAGAAACCATTCATCAGGTTACAAATTCAAAAAAAGCGTTTAAAATATACAAAAACAGATCAATTGAACATCAATTAATTTTGAAAGAAATTTATATTTAGTGATGAAAAAAATTCAACATTTTTGATAATGACACCTGTCTCACCGTATGGAGAAAGCCTAATACTATTTTGGGTCCAAAAAATTTACACACTACAGTTAAACTTGCTGACTTGGTGACTCCGTCATGCTTTGAGGCTGTATGGCTTCATACGGGGTAGGAAATTTAGTTTTTAAAGATGGCATTATGAGTTATATGGCTTATTTGGATATACTTCTCAGAAATCTAAAGGAAAGTACTAAAAATGTGGGTTAGAGGAATATTTCATTTTCCAGCAGGACAACGACTCCAAACAGAAAGCATGTGCCAAAATGTGGTGTCTTATTCATTGTAAACAGTATTTGCATACACCACCACAGTGTCCAGACATCCCCAATCATCTATGGGCCACACTTGAAAAAATGGTTCAAAAACACAAAATTAGAAGCAGAATCCATTTAAAACAAGAAGAATGGGGTAAAATATCTTCAAATACCCCCCAAAATTGGTCGAATCGGTACCAGGACGTTTAAAGGCCATTATAAAAGCCAAAAGACATACAATTAAATATTGACACTTTTGTTCTTTCAGTGATATTACAAAAATTTCACTGGTGTATTCTCAATTTTTTGAGGCAGAAATCTACGTACGTATATTTAAAATGCTTCTGAAACTTTTCAATTTAGAAGTTTTTCGTTGATTTTTCTTTATTTTTACTTTCAATTAAACCATTTGTTATGTGTAAAAATAAAAACATGTTTGCACTTCTCGGGAATGTGTTATTTATATTGAAAGTCGGATTTATCAAGTTAAATTAAGGTGTACTCTCAATTGTTTGAGCCGCTGTATATATATATATATATATATATATATATACAAAAGTATAAAAA
>JAPMOR010020556.1:22050-66067 GCA_026543865.1 Argiope aurantia
TATTACGTATGCTTCTTTGACAGCAGATACGTTTTTAAAAGGTTGACTTAGAAGTATGACATCATAGCTGTTATTTCATCTCAAGATCGGTCGAATTCCAAAACTTTGTTTTCCAGCTATATATATAAATATACACACATATATATACCGGGGGTGGCATAAATTTGTGCAAACTTCAAAAAATCATACTAAAAAAAGGAATGCTCGAAAAAATTGCGGTTTGCGGGAATATGTTCAGAGAGCCTTTGGATTTTGTTATTTCCATTTAAAAAATGTATTTAAAAATAACCGATAGATGGCGCTCACACGTCATACAGAGACTGTTTATGCAAATCAGTATAACTATAAAACATAAGGCTGGAAATGGATCTGTCATTTGACGCCAGTAGCATGCTATCGCTACCGGATCGAGCATTAGTGGTTAAACTATTCTATAAGAATGGCAATTCCGCGACTAAAGCATTGCGACAGTTACGGACGGTGAAAGGAATTAAGGCGAAGAAAATTCAATTTCATTGAATGCGATATTGAATTTAGTTCGCCGTTTTAAGGAAACGGGAAGATTAGAGGATCGTCCATAAAGTGGCAGACCATCCGTCAGCGCTGACCGCGTCCCTGTTGTCCAAAGGGTCATGAGAAATCTGGCTGCCTAGACTTCAACGGAGAGTTCTAGTGCACGTGAAGCAGGTAAAATAACAGGAATTCCGGAAAAGTCGATCCGGCGCATTCTGAACGAAATCTTGAAACTGCATCCGTACAAGATAGAGGCATTTCTACAGTTGTTGCCAGTAGATTGCGAGAAAAGACAAGCTTTTGCAATATGTGTGCTCGTACAAATGGAGCATGGCCCACAATGGTTACTGAACATCATGTGGACAGATGAAGCACACTTTTCATTGGATGGTGACGTCAATACGCAAAACAGTCGTATCTGGGCAGCATGAAACCCCGTGCGTACGCGACCAAACACTACATTCTCCACATGTGACTGTTTGGTGTGGTTTCACTGCGTCCTTCATTCTAAGTCTTTTCTTTTTTGAAGAGCGTTGTCCTGTATCCGGTTGGAAAGTCTGTTCCGTCACTGCAGAACGCTATCTTAGGCTTTTGTGATATCACGTTATTTCTGCTTGGCAGCAAAGACTTGCGTTATCTCCCGTCACCTTCATGCAGGATGGTACCCCACCCCGCGTTGCTAGTTCCGTTAAGACATTCCTCTTAGACATATTCACTGAGGACAGAGTGATAAGCAGAGGATGTAAGAATGAGTGGCCCTCAAGATGGCCAGATTTTTCTCCAGCGGACTTTTGGTTGTGGGGATACCTGAAGTCTCGTGTCTACCGGGGCTCTCCTGCCACTTTGATGGAACTGAAAGATGCCATTCAATTGGCCGTTAGTGGCATCGATGCCGACATGTTATACTCCTCTGTAATAGATGTAGTTACACGCCTCACTTGCTTAATACCTTGTGGTGGCGGTCTTGAGCATCTTTTGCTTTAAAATAAAATGCACTATAATGTTATTGTGCTCTGCTTTCCTGATTTGCATAAACCGTCTCGGTATGACCATGTGAGCGCCATCTATCGGTCATTTTTAAATACATTTTTAATAGAACTAACAAAATCCAAAGGCTCTCTGAACATATTCCCGAAAACCACAATTTTTTTCGAGCATTACTTTTTTTATTATGAGTTTTTGAAGTTTGCACGAATTCATGCCGCACCCTGTGTATATATATAGAGAGAAAGTGGAGGGGTGACCGATAGAGAAGTGACTGTTTCAAACCGGTTTTAACTGGTTAATGATTTAATTAAGACAAATAATGACTTAAAAATAATGATGTTCTCGCTTGAAATTTGCAATTGTAGATTTAATTTTTCCCTATTCGTTTTTTTTTTATTTTGTAATTCTAAAATCTACTTTTTCAAATTGAAATTAAACATGAGTAAGGATTTTATACTTTAAAACATTTTATTTCAAATAAGCTTTTGGAAGGAAAAAAAACTTATTTTATAAAGATTTCTTTACAGAGGAATTAGGATTTCATCGATATTCAATAAGAAATAAATTTATTTTTAGCGGCGTAAAATTAAAAATGTGTTCCATTATATTAAATCATAAGTAAAATTTTAATTAATTTTTTAAACTATTAATTAAACCATAAAATTCTCATTAGTAGAAATAAGGCATGAAAATATCGTTTCAAGAAATGTTGGTATTTCAGAAAGTGTGTTTATAAAAAAGAATATCTCTTTCCCGTTTTTTATGAAACTCTTCAGCTTTTTTCCGGCATTCATGAAATGTTTCCACATGTGTTCTTCAAAACAAGAAATAAAATCCTGACAGTCTCTAGTTAATTAAAATCCAATTAATTAAATAGTTTGTAAGCGTTTGGAATTCGTTTGCTATATCTTCCTTATTTTTTATCTCAAAGAAAACGATTTTCGTTTTTTTTAAATTAAAAAATGGGGTATTTTAGTGAGACCAATATAATTTGTCTTCTACTTTTAATGTTATAAAATAATTTTTATGATTTACATAAAAAAGTTGATTGTTATAATGAGAATCAAATAATTTTCGTAGTTTTATAAAGAAATATATGTTTGTAATTTCATTCTCTATACTATGATAGTTCGAGGGACAGAATTTAGGTTTCATATAATTGTTGAGGCCCTACAAGATATATCTTGCTTTTGTAATTTAATTTCTTCTTCTTGTATTAATTTATGGCTTATTTTAATGTTTGATTTTGTAAATATTTTTGGCGGCCTTTGTGTTGTTTTTAATTTTATGCATTTAATAAGTGTATTATGAATTTAATAAGTGTATTATGTGTAAGAATTATGACCGTATGTATGTTATTGACATTGAAGACTTTAATTGATAAGAAATCCGCCGTCTCAGATGGCTATGAAAAATCATAACAATTGTTCTTGAGGTTGCCATAAAAAATGAACAAAATCACGTTTGGCGAAAAATGGCCCCAAGTTATAATTAATCGAGTCTTTTAACTATGTGATAATAGGCATTATGTTTTTAATTTGTACACAATTACTGTTTTACCCTTCTTATATTTCTGCAATTATTATAATTTTCTATTCTAATTTTTATACAAGGGATGTTAAAAGGAAAAGGTACGAAACGACACTGTAGGTATAAATGAAGGCGTTATTCAAAGTATACATCATAGGCCTGAGCAACGATCCCATTGATAAACGAGCCGAAGGATTCCTTGTTCCCAGAATTCCTGTGGACGAGACCCAGTCCTTCACAGCATCTTTGAGTTTTCCGTACGAATTGAAGCGATTCCCTTTCAGATTTTTTAGGGGACCAAACAAATGAAAATCTCAGGGCAATATATCCGGACTGTGGGGCGAATGATCGAGCTTCTGAAAATTGAACTTGGTCAGTTAAGCGTGTGTGACTCTGGGGACATGTGGACGAACGTTATCATGGAACGCATCCACACCCTCCGTGAGCAACCCCGGTCTTTAGTTCCTGATGAACCTGTGCAGTCTTCGGAATGTCTCACAATACTCATCGTGGTTAATGGTTCTTCTGTTCTCGAGGAATTCAACATTATTAGTCAATTGGATGGGGCTCTTTATAAGAGCCTCTGCTCTCTCCTGCGCATGCGGGCGGCCGCGCATGCTCCGATCTACACCGGAGATTCAAATCGCAGCCTTAGATGTCAGGCTACTTTTTCCCATAGCGACATAGGCAAATATGTTAACGTTACAATGTTACGACGTTTCATACCTTTTCATTTGAACACCTCTTGTACTTCTTAACTAATAAAAAAATACTTAACTAATAATAAAATCTGCAGAAAATAATATTGATTGCTTGGAAAATTCTGTCAAATATTTCTTTTAAATGACATCTTTAATGTTTTCTAAATATGGTTTTCGAATTTCAGTGGAATTATGCAAGATTTGGAATTTAATTATATAGTTCCTAATTATTCCTAATTAAAATAATCATATTATTTGTTCATTTAAGGTGGATAAAAAACCTATTGTTATCTTTCTCAGATTTTGTTATTATTTTTGATTATCTTAAATTTTGTTATTAAATTTTATAATCGGATAATATTTGTCTCAAAATACTTAATATTAAAATTCTTTATTTGAAACATAATCTTAAATAATTCTGTTTGCGTTAATTTTAATTTCTATTAAATCTTTTTAAATGACAATGGTGAAATTGTGATTATTATTGTTTTCCGTATTATTAGATTTACAACTATTAAAGCCGTTATTCTGTTGAAAGAAGTTAGTCGCCAAAGGAGTATAGTTAAAGTATAAATGTCAGCTGCAATTTTAAAAAATGATAGATATGGAATGTTCAGTATATATTTTACATTTTGAAATGCATATTTTCAGAAATATATCCTTACTTACTAGTATTACGTCTACTAGATGAAACTGCTGATGGATAAAATAAAAATACTTTAAAAAATGTAATTTTTCTCCAATTTAAAGTCATAAATAACTTCGTCTTATTTTATATTAAAATTTCTACTTTCAAACATATATTTGCATCAGAAAAGTTATTTTTGAATGTCCGATGTTTTCGAAAAGTTCGAAGATGGATATTACACTCAGCCTGTTTGTTTTCAAAACAAAAATTGTCGAGACGTCTGCGATTTTTAAAAATCCACTTTTCGAAAGTTTATCGCTACCAATAATAAGGATGAATGTATGTGTATGTGCGTTTGTGTTCACGATCGACTGGTCAGATTATCTGATCTCTATCTATCAAGTTTCGCACGCAAACACGTTGATTAGACTTCAATTTCGCAGTTCACTGGTTCAATTATCAAATACAATTATTATGAAAAGCTCTTACCTGTCAGAAAGGAGTCGAAGGCAACGATTGTTTTATAATCACATTTATTACGAACATCACATATTACCACAGGCACAAAGACACACAAAGAAAAGACACACTCGATTCGGATTCACATTCTAGTACTAACTGCCGATGGTTAGACTGAGTATAAACAAACCATTGGTGAGGCCCACAGCGTCCTCTGGTGGAGAGCCTTGAGGGTTCAAATTAAAGTTTTAACACACTCCCCCCCGAATGACTTAAAGGTTCATTCAAATTAAAAAAAAAAAACATTTTGCATCTAACACATCAGGCAGAATTGCAACTATTATATAATATCAATGTTACAAATTCAATGTTTCATCACAATAGTTTTATGCTTACCAACTCTTCATTAATAATAAAGTTACATACAAGTTTAGGATAAATATCATCATATTTCCATTTAAATTTCAAATCTCAATACAGGTTCCTAAAAAACATAATGAAATTAATAATACTATTCAATTTATTCATTCATCAATTTCGAGGTTGTATAACAATTGAACAGGTCTTTTAATAACAGACGTATTCGTTTTAACCTGACAAGATCTAACTTTACCATCTCTGCCAGGAAATACAGCTATTATCCTTCCTAATTTCCAAAAATGCCTAGGAAGTTTATCATCATTAACTAATACAATATCATCAACTTTAAATTCTCTAACGTTACCTGTTGGTTTCACATAATGAGTAGATCTTAACGTTAAAAGATATTCTTTAAGCCATTTATTCCAAAAATGATTAGTTAACCTTTCACGATAATTAAACCTTTTAATTACAATTTTTTGTTACTCAAATTAGCATCAATAGTAAGCCTGGCAGGAGGTAAACTATTAACTCTTCTTCCCAATAACAAATGAGCGGGAGTAAGAGGAATAGGTTCCTGAAATTCAGAAAACACATAAGTTAAAGGACGGGAACTAAGCACACCTTCAATTTCAATAATTAAAGTCTCTAATTCTTCTCGAGACAAAGTCGTTTTTCCTAAAGTTTTTCGAAGGGCAAGTTTCACAGATCTAATAAGTCTTTCATAGAAACCACCCCACCATGCCGCTTTCTCAATGATAAAGCGTCACTGGATTTTGTGGGAGGCATAAAAGTCTTTCACCATTGGATGACTGATGACACTCCACAAATGTTTTAGCTCCAATTCAGTTCTCTTGAAAGTTTTGGCATTATCTGACCAAATCTCAGAACACAGTCCTCGACGAGCGATAAACCGTCTAAGTGCTAGGAGAAATGTTTCAGTAGTCAGATTGTCAACTAGTTCTAAGTGGAGAGCACGAGTTACACCGCACGTAAACAAAACGATGTAGTTTTTATCGTCGCAGTTCTTGGTGTAGAGTGGTCCTCCAAAATCTATTCCCACAATAGAAAATGGAGGTAACTGCTCCATTCGCACAGCTGGCAAAGGTGCAGTAGCTTGAACACCTGGTGAAGAGTTGAATCTTTTACACAAAACGCATCGTTTTAGAAGATTCTTTATCGTTTGTCTTCCTCTCATTATCCAGTATTTCTCACGTATTTCCATGAGAGTTTCAGAAATTCCACCATGGAACACTTTTCTATGCGAGTTTAAAACTAACAAACTCACGAAATGATGCTTTGCAGGCATAATGATTGGGTGTTTTTGTAGGTATGTAAATTTCGATTTCTGGAGTCTCACACCAGCGTGGATTATCCCAAAGGAATCAAGAAAGGGATTTAATTCCAAAATCTTGGAAGTTTTCAATACTGATTTTCCTTGCTTTAAATAAGCAATTTCTTCATTAAAAACTTCTCCTTGTACTGATTTTATCCAATAATTTTCGGCATCATCGAGTTCTTCAGCACTAAATTCATTATATTTTTTATTATTATTTCTAACATTGTGTATGAAGCGAAACACCCAACCTGTAACTCGTAGCAATTTATTCAAGCAACTGTATTTGTTGATATCAAGTAAAGGCGCAGAGTTCGTATGAGCTTCACACACAAAAGTTAAGATTTCATTTTGATTAAATTTTCTCTCGCATGATTCACTAGAGAAATCGTTAAAGTCCGAGCCTTTAGGCCAATTTTCTTTCTCCTGAAGAAGCCACTCTGGACCGTGAGTCCAAGTCGGACTATTCATCAGCTTCTCCATACCTGCTCCTCGAGAAATGTAATCAGCAGGATTATCTTTTCCGCTGCAGTGATACCAATCCGCAGGATCGGAGTTGGATTGAACCTCCATCACACGGTTAGAAACAAAGGGTTTCCATTTAGCAGCTGACCCTTTGATCCAATGGAGAGAGATTAAAGAATCACTCCACAAAAATATCTTGGAAATGGGAAATTTAAAATTTTCTTTTATATACCGCAAAATTCTGGCAGCAATTACAGCTCCCATTAATTCCAGTCTAGGGAGGGTTAATTTCTTTAGTGGTGCTACTCGCGATTTTGATGTTACAAAACTGGTGGATATACATCCATTGTAAGTTACATAGCGAAAGTAACTCACTGCTCCGAACGCTCTAGGGCAAGCATCAGAAAAGATATGCAGTTCTAACTCTTTCGCTTGATTCAAAGGAAAGGGGAAATATTTCCTTTCAAATGTCAAGTCCTTTAAAAGATAAATTTCAGAGCACCAGTTTTCCCATTTTATCTTTAATTCAGTTGGCAGTTCGTCATCCCATCTTAACCCATATTCCCAAATGTCTTGCAATAGGCATTTAATGATCACAATAAAGGGAGAAATAAATCTAACTGGGTCATAGATCTTTGCAGCCGTCTGAAGAACGCTCCGCTTAGTGTTTTTCAAATTCTCTATCAGTTTGAGAATAGGCTGCACATCTAAATTAAACATATCCTCATTGGTATTCCATATTATTCCTAAAACTTTCAAAGGACGCATACTGGACTCTTTAATATCATGCATACCTCTTTCGCACCACAAATTTCTCAGTTCTTTGGAATTGGTTTTGAATTTTCTCAAATTCATGTTCGCATCTTTAAGAATTTCTACGGCAGCTATAGAAAGGTCCAAAGCTTCATTTAACGTATTAGCTCCGTAAAACAAATCATCTACGTAAAGTGATGAATTAAGCATTTCATAGGCTTCGCATTGCTCTTGCTTATATTTTCGAATATGGTATTTAATGGTTGCAGCAAGCATAAATGGACTAGATGTTACACCGAACGGTACGCGTGTCATTCTCAGAATTCTATGAGACTTCGAATCCTGGTCATTTGGGAACCAGAAAAATCTCAAATAATCCCTATCTTCCTCTGCTATTCCAATTGTTAAAAATGCTCCTTGTATATCACTACAAAATGCATATTCAAATTCGCGGAATCTCAATAGCACATCAAGGATTCTAGGATTTAAAGGCGGACCAGGTGTGAGACAGTCATTTAAAGATTTGCAACCTTTACCTTTGGAAGATGCGTCAAAAACCATTCTAACCTTCGACGTTTCTTTATCGATTCTTACAACTGCAGAATGTGGCATATAGTATGCGTTTTTATTTTTCAAGCAGCACTCCTCAACAATGTTCAGATTTAATTGTTCTGCAATAATATTCGTATATTCATTCAAAAGCCAATCATTGTTTTTCATTCTCACACATAAATTTTCAAATCTTCGCCTAGCTATCTCAAAGTTATCTTGCAATTCGTTAGTATTTTCATCCCAAAAGAGTTTAGTTTCATATCTCCCATTTTTGAATTTTAAGTTGTTTTCAAAGCGCGCAATTAAATCCTTTTCGCAATTAGAGATATTTTCCCTATCACTTATTCCCATCGCATCTAAATCCCAAAACATTTTTAAAGTTTCATTTAATGCTGAACAACATTCTATTTTCATAACAGAAACGTTCTTGTCGCAATTTAAATCTATTGAAGATATTCGACCTTGTACAACTTTACCGAAAATTGTATCAATTACAAATAATGTTTTAGTTAAATTTTCTCTTTTGCCTGAATGAATTTCCCAAAAATATTGCGCTCCAATTAGGAGAGAAAATCCGTTTCCGAAAGACTCGCAAGTATCTGAAAGCTGTATTTTCTTTTTACTAAGCATCTTTTTTAGTTTATTTGACGATACTTTAAAAGGAGAACTAGAAATAACATCGCAAAGCAAAGCTTCAATTTCAATGCCTTTTTCAGGATCACGAGAATTGCAAAGAGTAAATTTTACAACGTCATATATTTTCTCAATTGGGTCTCTTGAACCAAATGTATAAACTAGCAATTTTTCTTTTCTTATTATAGGAATTTTTAAATCATCCGCTATTTCCTTTTTCAGAAAGCATCGCTGAGAAGCGTTGTCCAGAAGAATGTTTAGCATTTTCCTTTTTTCCCCAATTTTCAATAAAGCGGAACATGATTCCAAAAGTATTTCATCTTCGTTTATATTTATATTAGAACAAGTAGCTACATTTTCCCCCTCGAACGACCTTTCACCCTTAGCGGGTTCCGGCGGGGTTGACGCATCGCAAATTAGTTCAGAGTGTTTACGTTGACATTTACCACATGTCTTTTTCAATGGGCAATTTCTGTAAACATGACCTGCCTTTTTGAGGCACAAGAAACATATCCCATTTCTTCTTAAATGCGCCTTCCTTTCAGGGATCGGCAAAGTACAAGAAAAGGAATCGTGTTTGGATTCAGGTTCTACACAAAATACGCATTTTTTCACGTCTACTACAAAGGCAGATGCATGCGGAGGATTCGCGCTCGTTTCTTTATTTCTGTTAAATAACTCAAATTTATTTTTATTAAATTTTCCGTACTTATGATTAGGTTTTTCAAAAGTGTTAACTCTAGATTCTGTACGTGCATCTGTGACAAATTCTTTGAATAAATGTTCATTTCGCTCGCGGCATTGAATTTCAAGTTTTAAGAAATTTAATAAATCCGAAATAGTATTTTCTTCTTTCATGTACATTTTACGTGAAAATTCTAAGGATAATTCTTTAGGGATAGATTTTAGTAATATGGGGTGTAGTAAAGAACTATAACTATTAGGATTAACGCCACTATTTTCTAAACCGCGTATGTGCGTTTCACACATAGAATATAATTTTCGTAACGACTTAACATCGTTTGCTTTACGCACAGGATTTAAATTTAGTAGTTGGGACATATGAGCATCAATAATCATCTCGGTTCTACCAAATCTCTCTTTTAGAATATTTATCGCAACTTCATAATTTTCCGATTTTAAAGCCAAGCCACGAATAGCTATTTCAGCATCGTTAACTAAATAAGATTTTAAATAGTTCAATTTTTCAACATCGCTAAGATCTGAATTTTTATTTATGGCTGTATCAAATTGAGAATAAAAGTCATTAAATTTTAGAATGTCTCCATCATATTGAGGTATTTGTAATCGCGGAAGTTTAACTGAACACCGTTGAGGATTTCTGTTAATAGTTCTATCATTGATAGTTTCGATTTCAAATTTTCGCATAATTTTCTCAGCTCGCATTTTCCAGGTTATTATTTTATCCCTGTATTCTTGCTGCTGTTCTACTTCATGATTCAGATCTTGTGCTTTGCACAAATTTAAAATATCTGAGTCGAGTTTCTTTAGTTGATCATCTTTGTCTAATAATTTCGTTAACAGTTCTTCGATTATGTCTAAAGATCTGTGCTCTGTTTTATTTATTTCCTGCTCTAGCTGTTTACAAATTTCAGTTGCAACCTTTCTGACAGGAGTTCTAATCTTCTTTAAAGACTCTAGATCCATTTTAACTAATTCGCATCAAATTTCTAGTTTCGATCTAAAGGTATCTATGGCCGAATCGAAAGTCCCAGGTTTCGGCACCAAAAATGATTAGACTTCAATTTCGCAGTTCACTGGTTCAATTATCAAATACAATTATTATGAAAAGCTCTTACTTGTCAGAAAGGAGTCGAAGGCAACGATTGTTTTATAATCACATTTATTACGAACATCACATATTACCACAGGCACAAAGACACACAAAGAAAAGACACACTCGATTCGGATTCACATTCTAGTACTAACTGCCGATGGTTAGACTGAGTATAAACAAACCATTGGTGAGGCCCACAGCGTCCTCTGGTGGAGAGCCTTGAGGGTTCAAATTAAAGTTTTAACACACGTAGACACGCATACATGCATACATGCATACATACATATATATATATACCTAGGAGGGTGGAAATATGTACTTCAGAGATATCTTTTTAATTTTGAATTTTAATAATTGAAAAATCAAGGAATATTTGAGGATTTCCCGCGATAACTTCCGAAAACAATAGAGCACAAAAATGAATTCCACACCACTCAAAAATTAAAAACTGCCTTTTAATTATTGAAATTTCAATTCAATTTGAATAAATTTCAATTAAATTTGAATAATTAAACTGCTTTTTAATTATTCAAATTTCCATGAGCGAATTTGAAGCGACAATTTGAAGGAATTTTGGATATGGAATTATATCTAAACGATTTGGCTCAAATTAAGTCATATCATTAACTTTCCGATTCGTCTGAAGGCACGTGGATAAAAATTACTCAATGACAGGACCACCGCCATAACAACACTGGAGGGAACTGAACTTGAGTTCTAAGGATCATCACCGGCCACGGCACAATCTTTCCCTAAGTAAATACGTCCCGTCATCAATGGGATGAGCCAGAACAACAACTTTTCATGCATTTCAACATTTCGAAATTTCATTTTTTACTTTATCGCGTACTAAGTGCAGAAAATCCTCAAAATATTCGAAATTCAGTTTTAGACAAATCTCTACGTCTTAACTTTCTTGAATATGAAAAACTTATTTTTGAAAATAGTTACATCTTGTCTGTATAAAGACAACTAAAAAACGTGTTAAACTAGACGAATGAAATTTGGTTTACGATATTTACACGAAATCTGTTGATTTCTTTCAAACTTTGAGTATAATCATTTCTGAGGAAGACTCTCTATTGGACTGTTCGAATATAATTTAACACGATTGCTACAAATCGTATCTAGATAGCTGAAGTACGGTACATTAATTTAGCATATATATATATTGTTACGGAAATTTCAGGGTTTGTTCCGATTGGTTGGTCAATGAAGAAACACAATCAACAGGCTTCAGAAAACAGCGACCACGTTCATTAAATATGAACGCAGCAAATGCATTGTCGAGACGAACACAGGAAACACATAGCAGCGCACTATAAGAAACAGTAGCCCAAAAGTAGTAATCGGTAGTAAAACCAACCACAGCTCACAAAGCGGCCAGACAGAATTCAGCAAAAGGAGGGAATTTACGAAGTTTCATTCTACTTTTCTTTCCAAATATCTGCAATTATCCACTGTCTCCTCACTTTAGCTGCATCCAACTGCCGACTCGCTACTACACGACTCGATGCTGTTTAAAAAAATGAACATCAGTACTCGGTAAACAGCTGAATTCAGAAATCGCTTGAGCTCCAAGCAACGCTTGCTCTTTGCTGAACTAATCCAACTATTCCTCGTTGACTCTTATCATGATTACTACTGGTTTCACAACTCAATTCACGACTAACTTCAGCTTGAGACTGCCGGCCTTCTTTAGTCCCCACAGGAAGGCAGAGAAGTTGCCTGGAACAATCAGGCATACCTCGGTTCCTGTTGGCTCAATCGCTAAAATTCTGGATGTTTCCAGTAATATCTGTTTTGTCACCAAAGTCTTCATCATGTCGCAAATTAGTCGACAAGTTTTCCGCCAAGCTCTGAGATCACTGATTCGGTATCTGATCAACATCCAACAGAGCTGATCGTAATGCGGTCTTTCCAGTGATTGGAAAAAACAATGCTGGGAAGCAACATTACGGATTTGTAACAATATAGTGTAACCACACAAAATTCGAGCCTTATCGAACAAAAACTCGATTATATGTCGACCTGTACTATGAGAAACATGACTCAAAATCGCGAAGACTTAAATATGTCAAATCTGATTTTGTGACTACAAGTGTAGTTCTGTGTCACAAATTTGAGGCTGTCCAAAGTTTTACTTATCATGGTTCTATAGTCACTGATGGCTATAACATAGTGAAAGAGATTTAGGGTCATCTAATGAATGCAAATAAAGTATTTTATGGATTAAAACGATTTTTTAAATCCTCTCTATTATTAATAAATACAAAATTTTTACTATACAAAATCTTAATTAGACCAATACTTACCTATGGCTCAGAGACCTGGACCCTGACCAAAGCTGGAGAAAATAAAAGCCTGCGAGCCATTCTTGGTGGGATAGAAATCAGCAATGTTTGGAGAAGAAGATATAACTTTGAACTATATAAAATCTATAGAGAGCCAGATATTATAAAGTTCATAAAGATAAATCGGGTGAACTGGGTGGCCCATATATTTAGAATGGAAGATGAGTCCATAATAATAAAATCCTTTTACATAAACCTCTAACAAGTAGGAAAAGGGGTAGACTCTATCCATCCAAAATGAGATGGATAGAGTCAGTGGAGACAGATTTCCTGGTTATCCAGGAAAGAAACTGGGCCACAAGTGTCAAAAATAGAAAGCGGTGGAACAGAATTCAGAGGAAGACACTGGCCCACCCTGGTCTGTCTTGCCAAAAATGATGATGATGATATTATGCAATGCCATATAAGACCCTCTCTGCATAGCTCTTTATTACAGAGTTTGAGAGAGCACACTTTCGCTGGCTTTTATTGGTTTATAAATCTACGTAAATACTTCTTTAGTATTTATCAATAGAAGAAAATCAGGTAGTTAAACACTGCCGTACTGCCGTTCGCACTGTGAAAGTGGTTTGTATTTCAAGACAATATAAATGTAATATGTTGTTAGAAATTTGGCAAAAAGTATTTCTAAATTACTGTCCAAAATTTAGGAAAGCATTACACTAATATTAATATAAATGAAAATATTGGTATCATTGAAAAAAGTATATTTCTTTTAAATTTTGAAACTATATAACATTTAATTTTATTCAGTAATATTTTCGAAAGTTAACATTAGTTATTTAAGAAAACTTAGTTAGTTATTTTAGAAAACTTAGTTAGTTATTTAAGAAAACTTAACTACCACACGGTAGCACAGAGTTTTTATCTCTAATCCCTTTGAAATGCTAAAATAGTGACATCCTTTACTTTTTAACATATATCGCAAATTATGAAAATGTTTTGTCCAGATCTTTAACTTTAGCATATCAATAATATTTTACAATATATGACTAATAACACAGATGAGTGATATAAAGTTTAAATATCGATTAATTAAATATTTAAAATTGAAGCGTACTTAAATTTCGGAAATTTTTAGCAACACATTTATTGCATAAAATAAAATAAAGTGTAAATCTTTGAAAATAAATTAACAAATAATATGAAGGATCATTCGGTTTCTAATAGAGAATCACTGCTAGATCACAATTAGAATTTTCAATAAAGTACATGTTGTTATTTTAGCAACACAGTAATATAATGTGGTATTGAAACTAGCAACATTTTATAATATAATAATGTTATATGAGGTTTCGTACTATACAAATTGATTCCTACCTTTAAATGGATTGCAATTGGAATTTCTGTTTCAGATCTTGCTGATTTCAACAAGGCAAACAAGACAAAATTTCTTAAATTTCTAGTTGGAACAAGGAACTAATATCCTGATATCAGTCTGGCAAAACTGGTATCCTACTAAATTTTTTATACATTCAATTCTATATCTGAGGATTTGGTTTACAAAAACGCATGATATATGTTTTAAATACAAAAATAAACAAGTAGGAGTAGTGTCCCTGCAAATTGTAATTATTCCACGAAACACCTTGCATAGCATTGACGTACAATAGTTACGAAGTATTAAACTTTGACGTGCATTTAGCATTTTTACTGAATCTATCGTGTCATTTAGACGAGTTATTTGGCGATTAATCAAAGGCGGTTAATAATGTAAGCTAATCGAATTTGCGTTTTAAACCCATTTTTCCCAACCACTTGAAACAAAAATTTGATATAAAAACTACACTTGTAGTCACAAAATAGGATACCAAATTTGATATATTTAAGCCATTGCGATTTCAAGCCATCGAATTTAAGTTTTTTGAAAGGACAGACCAACAGAAAGGTCACGTCTTGTTGGATTCGACTCAAAATTTGGCAGGTGCCTACGTTATAGATATTGATTCTGTGCCTCGAATTTTATCTGTTTGTAGTTATCATGCTAAATTATATTCGGACAGCTGGACAGACAGGCTTCCTCAGAGTGAACTTTGCTGAAACTTTAATGGAAATTCACAAATTTGGTATAAAATGCCGTGTTGATAGATGTCTATATTTTATATGTTAATTCTGTGTATCAGATTTTATCTACCTAACTCTCTTCATTTTACAGTTGTGTTAAATTTTATTCGGACAGCTGGACAGACAGACTTTCTCAGAGCGAACTTTCCTAAAAATTTCATGGGAATCTACAAATTTGGTGTAAAGAGCCAAATGCCAAATTTCATCCTTCTAGATTAAAGAAATTTTGAGTTATGTTTGTCACAGATAGGCAGATGGACATTTTCTAAAAATGAGTTTTTTTTTTTTTTTTTTCGAACTTAGTGATGTCAGAAATGTGAAGATTCGACAAAATCTGGAGTTCGAATTTTTTGACGGTTACTCTGCTTTCTTTATACTATGTATAAGAGAAAGTAAAAACAAAAGATAAAAATAAAATTATATATTATAAAAATATGCGAGACATGGAGAAGTTCGCAACTCGTTGTGACATTCGATGGTAATTTAGAGGAAATGTGAAATGGATGAATTCTGAAAACATCCTTGGATGGGTAGAAAATTACCTTTCAACAAGTTCCGAATAATGTCCTTAAAAAAATTATAATTATTATCTGTGAAAAGGTTTCAGATGAAAGAGGGAGAAATACGAATGGGAACAATAATACGAGCAGTAACTAAAACAAATGTATTTCAGAGAATTTTATATCCGTTTTCCATGAACTGAAAACTCTATATTCATTACCGTCTCTGTAATGCTATATTTAATTCTAGTAATGGCTTCCTGTAAGTAGCTTTAGACAAATTTAAAAAAAGTTGCATATTATTTTAACATTTTATTACAGGATTAATAAAACTCATTACAATCAAGATTTGGTATCAGATTTTCAGGGATAAAATCGTCTGTACAAAAGTAATTAACAAAAATAAAAGCCTATATAAATAAATAAATAAATTAATTAATCAAATAAAAATATCTCTTATGTTAGCAAAGAATGAAAGGAAATTTGGAATATTCTGCACAAATACTCAAATATTTTAAAATATATTTAGAGGAAATGCTCCACCAATTTTAGGAAAAAAAGGCACATTATTTTAAACGCTTTAAAGGATTAATAAAACTCATTACAGTAAAGATTTTGTTTTAGATTTTAAGGGGCAAAATCGTCTGCACAAATGAACAAAATAGCAAAAATAAAAGTCTAAATTTAGACAAAAAAATAATTAATCAAATAAAAATATCAACAATGTTTGCAAAAAATAACTTATAGGAACTCACATTTGGAATATTCTGCACAAATTCTCAAATATTTTTTTTAAATATTTAAAAGAAATGCTCCACCAAATTTAGAAAAAAAAGCATATTATTTTAAACGCTTTATTAATGGATTAATAAACTCATTACGGTCAGATTTTAAGGGACAAAATCGATAGTGAAGAAATGATGTTTAAAAATAGAAGCCTAAATAAATAACAAATAGTAATTAATCAAATTATCTACAAATTTAGTAAGAAATAAATTAACGAACTCATATCGCTTTGTTTTCTCAACTAAATCATTTGAATTGGAATATTTTGAACAAATGCTCAAATATTTCCAAATATATTTTAAAAAATATTTCCATAAATTAAGGGAAAAAGAGTAATATTTTTAACGCTTTATTGAAGAATTAGTAATAATTGATTACAATCAAGATTTCATTTAAGATTTTAAGGTTCAAAATCGTCTGCCCAAAAATTAAGAAAAAAAACACCACTAACTTAAATAAATAACAAAAGATATTTAATGAAATAAAAAATATTTACTGGTTTAGCAAAAACTAACTTTCCCACTAAAGAAGGCTCTAAAAGATTTTGTATTTTCCAAATGAGTTAAAATTTGAACTACAAATAAATAAATTATAAGCTTGATATTTAATAAATAAAAATATAGTTCAATACTCCTCTAATGGATTGGCGCTATAATACACATTAAAGCATTAAATAATATTAATAATCAATGAATAGTCTAAGGATTAAACAATATAAAAAAGTTTTATTATGACTATTCAAGATGTCCCACTTCATATTTAACAATATGGTCTAATCACAGAACCATACTTGTTATTTGTAAGTTTGGAATATTTGAAATTTGTGCCGAATGGTATTCTTCTGATTTACGACAGTTCCTATCTTTTGACGGTAGATATTATCCTACATTAAAAAAAAGGTATGTTGAAGCTTCTGATCCTCGCTGAAAAGAAAGTGACCGTCAGTGATGAGGGATAGACTTTAACATTGCTTTAACCCTTTAAAGGGTCATTTTTGTCTAATCATATTTGTTAAAATATTTTTAGGCTTGAAATTAGAATAAGAAAAGGGATTTATTTAGCTTATTAGATAAATTTAGTTTGATTAATTAATTAATTTGGTTAATTGATAATTAAGTATCAAATCAAGACACTTCATTTGTATAAAATAAAGGACTAAAGCATCTAAGTTTGTCTTTCTAAAAATATTTGTCAGAACTTATGCCAACCTACATAAATTCATACAAAGATTGATAAATTTGGTGGGAAGCATACTTCCCAGGTCCGTAGAAAGTGCTAAAGCTACTCATTAGTTTGTAAGTTCGTTAAATTTATTTTTAAGAAAAGAATTTGGATGAAGTATGTCTAAATATTCACCTTCCAAAGTCTCAATTCCGGCATTCTGGTTGTCCAACTTGTTGCATTGGATTCCAGTATCCTCTATTTCCTTCGAATGGCTCTGTCAGTCATAGAACAAGAGCTTCTGCTGATACTGCCTTACACCGTTGTCATTCTTGAAAGAGACTGTGGCTTACGAACGATTGATTTCATCTCTTCCCTGAATTGAAGAATTGACTAGGAACCAAAATATTTATTCCTGACTAATGAGAAGTTTCAAAGTCACTTTGAGGTCCCTCTCGCATCATTGGTGCAACGGTATTTGGAGAGGGTACATATAAAATAATGCTAGAACGTCCGTCGGAGTCGATTGAACACCGGAGCCTGTTTAGTTTGCTCTCCTTTCCGCATTTTTGCAGGGAATTTGAAAAATTTTCGTGATTTTTAATCATTTTTTAAGTTGATTATACAGAAGAAGTGATGTTGTTCTAAGTTAATTAGGAGAGATTTTACAACTAAATATACCTAGAATGTCCGTTGGTGTCGTTTCGACACAAGTGCACTTTATCATTATAAATATCTACTGTTTAACAAACGATGATTCACTAAGTAAAACAAACTTCCCAACATACTATCACACATTTGTTTGACCTTGAATGCAGTATTATTGGGTTCACACCGGAAATGAATCAATTATACTAAAATTGTTGTGTCTAAGGGTTTCGTTACATAGTATTTGCTTATCTGCTCACCCTGAAACGATGGTCTAACAAAAGGTCTAACCCTTGATAAAATTGTTAATTTGTTGCGAGAGCTTTCTGAGAATGAATCGGATGGTGGTGTGCTGTCTTGTTCTAATTTAGATTCCGATACAGACATAAGGCTGCTTGAAAGTGACTAGGAAGAAGCTGAAGAAATTGATAATATTCCAGTAATAAATACTGAATTTAAAGGAATTACAAATTCGCTAAATTACGAAAAGTGCGAAATTAAAGAGTGGAGAGTTAAATGGAAAGGCAACTAAAAAAATGTGTCTCTTGCATGAGAATGATGTGCGGAAATTATGCAGGAAAAACTGAATATCACTATATCCATTGCAAATGTGGTATGTACAAAACATTATGCATAAAAACGATAAATAATGATTAAAAAACTTGCATTCTCACAAAATTTATGATTTTGCTTTTTATACTAATATTTATGAATATTATTGTTATTATTTTACAAGATAAAGTAATTTGTTTTGTTACAGTTTATAATAATATGATGGGTTATAATACATGATAATTACATGAAATAATGTTAAAAAGCCTTAAAACTAAACCCTACTGAACAGTAGTCCTGCAATTATTTAGTTATTACAATTATTTTATATATTTTATATCGCGGTGATGAAACGACTGTGGCGGGCATTTAAAGGTAATCGAAATCCCGGAAATTCTATCGCTAAATCACCGAAATGGAAAATTCCTGAATCATCAGGCTGAAGTTTGGAAATGTAACCTTAATTGTGCATATCTTTTGGTGATTTTATTTACAACGTCTTTTTCCATGGTCAATTGAATTTGAAAAAAAAAATAGACCTCTTATGTTAACTAATAATTAAGGATTAATATTATGAATAAATCCGAGTAAGAGAATTCTTGTCGAAAAGTAGAAGGTAAAGTTAAATTCTAATTTTCTTGAAATTCAGTTGAAAAAAATTGGATCCTTGTGCATTTTTTTTTCTTTTATTGATAAATCATATCACTGACTCTCCAACTCGCCCAAAGATAAAAATTAAAAATTACGGCGGGAACTGTAGTTGAGTCCCAAGGCCCATCACCGGCCACGGTACAATTCTTCCCTAAGGAAGTACGTCCCGTCATCAATGGGAGAAGCTAGACCCCCAATTTTTCGTGTACCCTCCTGTGTGGCGAGAACCATCACCAACATTAAGTATCAAACTTACGAAGGACTTTCTCCCAACTACAGATTTAATATTCTACATCCAAGATCAAGAAAAATTCAGATACCCAAGATTTAGCGGAATCGAGTTTCGCACTTGTAAACTTCCATCCGATGCCAGAATAGTCAAAAAGATCTTCAAAAAAGAAAAGGGAGTTTATTTTCATTTTAGTTAGATTTATTTTGACAGAAAATTGAATGCAAATTTAGTTTCTTTTCATTAACGTCTGGTTTTAAATCAACACTAGGGCTATGTTGGAAGGGACCTCGTAATTTTGAATCACGGTATGGTGACGAGGACGGCACCTGAGATGGCACTCCCTTTCCAAACTTCCATACCATATCAGTGGTATGGAACCAAACCACATCATACACAAATCAATAAAATCTTTAATTTTCTGTACAGAAATGAAAATTTGAATAATAATTTGAAAGTTATTTTAAACTTGAAGATATATATAAATTGATGAAAATATTTATTTGTAAGTCTGGAAACCAACAAAAGCGAGTTTATTATTTCAATAATATATAAAATAGAGAAGAAAAATTGTAAACATGATTTCAAGATGAATGAATTATGTTGCATTATTTTTTTTAATAAAATCATGTGCCAGCGTCCTGGCCTAGGGGTAGCGCACCTTCCTCGTGATCTGGGCGTCCCTGATTCGAGTACTGGTTCGGCCAAGGTTGTTCTTTACTCTGTGTTCTATATGTGAGGTATGTGAAAGAACCCTCTTCTGTGAAAGGGGGTCGTGTGAGCGAGCGAGCGAATGTGTGAGTGTCATCTTCATATGATCTAAGTCAGACTTCTGCTCTTCGGTGCACAGGGGTTTTTACTCTCAGAAGATACTCCACCCCTCTTTCCGTTTTAATGCGAAAACTATCTCATCATCGCCATCGATAAAATCATGTTAACAAAGCATTCAAACAACTTTAAGTGTAGAATAACACATAACCAATCATTGTAAAAACCTGACCGTTTCAACCTTTCGTTTTTACTTTCTCATAAACATAGTAGAGAGAAAGTATAGTTGCAAAAAAAAAAAAAAAAAAAAAATTCAAAGGAGATTTTGACGAACTTCCACGTCTTAGACTTTCCTGAGTACAAAAAGCACATTTTTGGAAAATGTCGGTCTGTCTGTCAGTGACAAAGATAACTCTAAAACGGTTTGAGCTAAACGAATGAACTTCGGTATGTGGTCTGTACATCAAATTTTCAGATTTCTGTCAAATGCTGAGTAAAATCTGTTCAGATTAAGTTCGTCTGTCTGCCTGCTGAAATATAAGTTGGCATGATAACTACAAATCGAAGAGAGCTAGATACATAAGATTCTATACACAGATTTAACATGTATAGTGCAGATACCTGTCAGATTTTGAGCCAAACCCAGCAATGTATTGATTCTCTATCGGCTAGTACTTTCAGAAACAAGAAAAGACGGTATTTCAAAAGTTGGACCAAAACGTTAGCACAAAATTAACTACATTCGAAGGACTAAGTCAGTGAGCATACAGTGAATCTCTTCTCATTTGGGCATCCACGGAAATGAAATTGCAGATGCTCTGGCCAAAGAAGGAAGCCTAAGTCCCCCCCCACCTCTGCTAGATTGCAGGCAGCAGATATCCACGCCTTGTTTAAATTAAGAACTAAAACGAAATGGAGGATTCCCTCAGAGCATAACTGTAGGTGCCCAGGCTTGTCTCTGGCGTGCACCAGTCCAAGGAGTGCTCAAACGCTCTTATCTTGACTAAGGTCTGGCCATAAAAAAGGTCTTTTCTTCATAAGAGGTCAAAAGATGTACATTCCTTGCCACTGCTCGACCAACACTTCTCTCCCTCATATAATTGATTGTATTGGCGCCTCTGTGAGGCAGCTGGTGAATGATGGGGAGTCAGTTTACAATCTTATCATGCGATTCGATCTCTTGGACTTGGTTTGAACTGGTGTTCAATTTTAGGATAAAAAGCAACAACGACAACAGACCTTTCTTCAACAGTTTAAAAAAAATCCTCTTCTCAGAACTACATTTGTTGTCACAAAACACCATACTAAATTCCATTAGGCATACTTATTCCATTAGGCAAAAACCGCCGTATTTAAGGCGAGTTTTGAGTTGTTATGGTCTCGTATTTCTGAAAGCACAGATTGAAGAATGGTCAATTCCTTGTTGGATTAGGCTCAGCTTTTTATAGGTGTCCACATTACAGGATGTTAAATTTGAGATTGCTCTCTACGTTTATGTTTTTATTGTGTAAACGTATATTCGCACATATTAGAAACGTTCATTGGAGCTAATTAGATTGCATTTTCTACATATATTAAACGGCATTTACCTACAAAGATTCAGAAATATTGAAATATTAATATAGATAATTTAAAAGGTCAAAGGTTACATTTTGTTGCATTTTTTTTAAATAGCATGTTTGATATATTTTTCCATTTATACAGATATATGCTGAAAATTATAATTTTATATGTTTAGTTTGTAATGCGAAGAAATTTAATCTTGAAATTTGATGTGACGCCATGAAGCTGAAAAAAGAAAAGTTTTTTTTCAAGCATGTTCAGTCTGCTTCTGCAGGTTTAAATTAAGTTTAATTTTATATTTTATTAATTGTTTGAAAATATGCTAAATGTTATTTTTAAAAATTAATTAAAAATAAAATAAAAATTTATACGGCTGTATAATATTTTTCATTGAAAAGATGATTTATTGAATTTTAAGATGATACTAAATTAATTTTTCTACTGTAATATTTCTGAAAGTCATCGCGAAAAAAAGAAAACATGTCACTTAGAATTTAATTAACTAAAATGTCAATTAAAGGGCAAAAAAAAAAAAAAAACCCACATCATTTTGCGCTATTTCATCTCCAAAGTATACACGTGCTATGGTTAGTAATTCTAGGTCAAACGACCTAGCCTGTAGAGCATTTAAACACAAATCTCATAGGTACAAATAATTCGCATATTATTTTTTAATAATAGAGATACAAAATAAATAAAATTTAACATGATTCGAATATATGTATATATTTTTATCGATTCATGTTATTCTTCTAGATTTAATTTGTTTATCTTTCTTTTTTAATTTTAATTTTGATTACATTAATTATAAACTACATTCAGATATACACAATAACTAGCAAATAAGTAATGAATACTACCTAAATGTCACAAAAAATAAGTTTACAGAGATGCCAATTTTTCTTTAATAATTTTAATGATTTTTTTTAAATACATTAATTATATTTTAAAAGAACGGTAAACACATCATTTTTTTTTGTTTGTTGATCATTGTTGTTGCATCGCTCTCAAAAAAGTTTAAAAACAACAAAAGGATAATTAAATTATGTCTCAAAATTTTATCAATCTACGACGTATCAGGCTAGAGATTAATTTATCTTAAAACTATTTTCCATGCGATTTACTAACTTTATATGCTGTATTACCGAACTTATTTTAGGAAAGGCTTATTGCCAACTAAGTTCTAATCTTGTTGATCATTTAGGAATTCGAAACAGCTGAGATTGACAACTGCAGTGATCGGGTCCGAGATTAAACCACGTCCTACAGCGATGGGCATTGGAGGGTATGTTGGCACACTTTGGCTGTCGAGGAGGCGTTGATGCCTTTCTGCAGCTGACATTAATCTGTCTTTTAAAAATATTACTTCTCCTGTTTGTAGAGAGATGAAAGAGGGAACCAATTAAATATTTCGAGAATGTCCGAAATGTAATGAAGTTTCTATTAGTCCGTATTCCTTGAATATTCTGTTTCAGAAATTTGTAACTGAAATCCAGTGGCTCATTACTTCTGTCTGTAGAAGTATAGTTAGTATAAATATTTATTCTGGTTAGTATGGCAAAACTAAGTATTAGATGTTAGAGGAGAAGTTTTCAAATTTTCTGTAAATAAAAGTTTTCAAAACTGATCAATTATTGACTTACTGATCATGCTGATACAAAGGGATAATTATCTTGTTTTAGTTTATACGTGTATTTATTTTAATATAAATAAAAGACATTTTACTACAAATTCATGCATATTTTACTTTCTCAAAATTTCTGGACAGTATTCAACCAAATGTTTCACTTTTGTTATTAAAGGTAAGATAATTAATTTCTGCTTTACAAAGTGTAAAATCAAATAAGCATTTAAATAAAAATTAACCAAAATTTTTCCGTTTACTTGAAATAACTCAAATTATTTCATATTGTTCTTTCTTTAGATTATATGCTTCACGCAATCTATTCAAATTATTAAAAATATATGCCGTAAAAATTTAAAATTGAAAGATATATCTTTTTTTTCATATCAATTTTATTTCAGTGAAATTTAGCTTTCAATTTTTAAAATTAAATAAGTAAGTGAATAAGTGCAGACGATTTTGAAGTAATTAAATTTATATATATATTCCGTTGCTAGGAAACTGTGTAGCATCTTTAACTACTCTTCTTTATTTCTGATATTTTGTATTCTTTATATTACTTTTAATAGGTATATTTAATTTTTAATTTATATTATTCTAATATTTTTATTTTTTCATTAATATATTTTGAAAAAAACTTTTATTTGCTTAAAAGTAAATTCATAGTTTATTTATTAATTATCGTTATTTATTAAATATCGCAAACGATAATATTTTGTACGTGATAATATTTTATACAAAATAAACTTTTTAATTAAAATTTAGTTACTTTAGTATTTATTATTAGGTATTTTAGTTATATTTCTTTATGAATGCTTTGAGAAATAAAATGTTACATAAAGGTTAATTTCTTCGCATATGATGTATAAAATTTTTGTCACAATTTTTTGAAGTAAGATTTTAATGAAATTTCTATGACAATTAATCTATAATTTTTCATCGGTAAATAAGCATGAAACTTTCTACTCAAACAATACAGTATTTTTCAAATAATACTAAATATAAAAAAAATTAAATCAAATAAAGAAGATTTTTTCAATAAAATATTATTTTTGAAGAGCGCTTCAGCATATTCAGGAATTATGAGTAAAATTATTTTCGACACTAAGAAACACTAAAAAAATCGTTTCATAAGGCTTTTATATTTCATAAAACATCGTACTTTTGCAGTTATACGATAATCTTCAAACTGAATCCATGATTCATTTTCAAAAAAACGAATTTTTAATAAAATTACACCAAAGTTAGTTCGATAAAGGAGTATAGATTTCATAATTTCAATGACACTATATTAATATACTTAAAGAAAAAACATTATTAGAAACATTGTCAAATTTCCTATAATTTTAATACCTATAGAATTTATGACACTTATTATTCTAATTGGCCTATTAAAATATATTATTGGGCATATATAAGAAAAAAATATTCTTATATAATGTAAAATATTGATAAACATTATACAAGAAAATTTTATTCAGTGTAATCATCCATAAGTTTGACAAATCGTACCTTGAGAAAAATTATTAAAAAATTATAAAAATGAATCTTCTACAACAGATGCAATAATTAATCTTAGGAATACTGAATACATGTAAGAAAGACATTTTAATTCGAAGAATTAAATGAATAATTTCTGATGAAAAATTAAATTAGATTGTAGAAATTAAACAAAAATGAATCCTTAAAAAAATTCTAAAACTAGGAGAAAACATGAAAAATTATATTGTTATGATTAGAAACATAATTTTTTTAACAATCAAAATATTTTATAAATCAATCTGCGCTTTTGTTAATTATGGCAGAAAATAGGGAAATATATTTCCATTTATAATAACTTTTTTTAAATTTGAAAATAACTGCAAAAAGTTCTATAGATTTTAATCACTTGTTTTATGATTGCATTTTATATGCTTTATGAAACCAGTAATATAACCACAAACAGGCACATATATATAAATCTAATTTTTTTTAGAGAAGGTATCAGTAAATATTAAGTTATTCTCGATATTTTAATACTGAGAATGGGTAATAATGTGTAATATACGTTTCTTCGTTTTGGAAATAAATTTGAAAGATTTTAGTGATGGGCAACACTTGAAATATCGTCACTGTGTCTCTTTGAGTAAAAGTGCTTTGTTTATTTCCCATGCAATGTGGTCTTCTAGTTAATTATTTGACATTTTTAATTGGTCATTTCCAAGTCAAAGTTTCTTATATGTCCGTAAATAATCGAACGGGATTTTTTTTATATTATCTGCACGAACCCTGAATACATTGTTAAATTTCTGTAAAATATTTCGAATGTAATTAGTGGATCTCCCCAAATCTTTCCCGCATTTTCTCCAATAATGGAGAATTTTTGTTTTGCAGTCACTTTTGAACATAAAATTCGGCACAAAACTACAATTGTAATCACTACATTGGATAACTATAAACCTACAGATGATCCCCTTTCCATTACATTGGGTTCAAACTTTGTCAGTTGTCTACGCCATGATTGTTTAATCAGTGTTCCAAATTTCATCCATCTTGCTTGATACTTTTTGTAGTTACTGTGATTACTTATATTCAAGCAGCCTTATTGACAGACTGTGCACTCAAAGTAATATGAATCTAAA
Source organism: Argiope aurantia (assembly GCA_026543865.1). Classification (NCBI taxonomy): domain Eukaryota; kingdom Metazoa; phylum Arthropoda; class Arachnida; order Araneae; family Araneidae; genus Argiope; species Argiope aurantia. The sequence continues at coordinate 48,287 of JAPMOR010020556.1, forward strand.
AAATTGGTCTACAAACCGTATACCAAATTTCATTCGTTTAGCTAAAAGCTTTTATGTGTTATCTTTATCACTAACAGACAGACGGGTAATTATAATGCCAAAAATGCGCTTTCCGAACTTAGAGAGATTTGAAACGTGGAGATTCGTCGGAATATTGAGTTTGGATTTTTTTATTATTACAATACTTTCTCTATATTTCATACACGAGAAAGTAAAAATAATCATTTAGTCAGTAATAATATTAAAAATTAATTAAAATATACATATTTTAAGAAGCATATTCATGATAGAAAAATAATTTCAAGAATGAAAAATATAATTTTTGGGGTCCACGGACATTTACGTACAATAATATGCAGTGTTTAGGTCCCGACTTCTAATATTTTCATTCTTTCACAAAAAATTACATTGGTTCTCTAATATTTCCAGACTTTTCAGCTTTAATGCCCATACTGAGTGTTCCCAAAATGACAGGTGAATTTTAAAAATAATAAAAAAAGGCGCAGTGCGGAAGACGTATCGTCTGCAACCCTAAAATTGGAAAATCAGGGAATTTTATTTCTCAAAATTGTCATAGACAAGTGGCACTGCAATGCGAATGAGACAATTCAAACTGATATATTTGCATAGATTCCAGTTGGTTTATTGTCCTAGGCGGTTCCAAGTTGTTGAAAACGAAAGTCATGTTGAAAATGTCGCTGTTAAATTATTTATAACAGTCCTTGCAACACTTTCCTGCCGTGTTTTTCCCCTTGTTTGTAACGCCATCTGTCGAATGAGATGTTAACTAAATTTAAACTCTGGGATAAAATTCTCTGATTTACCAAGCATAATACTGCAAACGATATATTTCCATTTCATTCTGTCTCTAAAAATCCGTTATTCATTTTTGAAACGCGCGGTAATTTGTTTGAGTTTCAATGACGAATAATTTCTTCTAGTTTTGAACTATACAATAAATATTAAAAAAATAAATGGATTTATTTATATGTCCTTTTTGTGCAGTACCAATAGCACGTTTATGACACTTAAACCTTTGAGCCCCACCGGGACATATATGTAAATTATATTTTTAAATCACCCAAAGGGTAAGTAAGTGACAAATTTGTACATGTACTAATGGTTTTCTGTGATTGCATTCATATTTTAGTGCATTTGTTTTCGTATTTACTGTATTTTATATGGTTACCTCAACCCCAACGGGACACTTGTGTCCTATTTAAAAAGACCACTGAGACACATATGCCCCAGCTTCAAAGTTGCACCTATAGTTAATTTTTGTTTTTATTTTTGAAGAATATAGCTATTTATACTTTATTTGAATCATTAGAGCCCTAAATTATCTTAATTTTGGAAAGGGAAAAACTGGTATTGAAAAAGTTAAACGTAAATTTTAAATGAGAAACAAAACCACGTTTGTACAACAAGGAGTTTCGCTTATCCAGTTCAATTAAAAATCTCCAGACTGTGCTCAGAAATCCGAAAATACAATCATGTCCGTGTTATGTTCTCTCTATCTGTCGAAATCTCAAGGCAAACTAAAACTTCTCTGTCTGAGATGCATTTGCTTCACTTTTAAAAACTTTCGGGATCCCCTACAGAAGGCATCTGGCTTCAATATTCTTATAAAGGACCCACCGCCACCCCAAGGAGTGTCTCATCCGTAGCCCTCGGTTGATAAACAAGAACACTTGCAGACGATCCACTCCTCATGAGGGGAATGCGAAACCTCATTTCGGCTCACTTTTTAAGCTGCATTTCTAAAGAAGATCAAAGGATTTAAAATTCTCAATTAAACTGAATGTCAAAAGGATTTTACTTGCGTCAATAAGTCAAATATTGCCTCCAAGTATAATCGACTAATTTGAAGCATATTCCATATAAGGAAAATGGTTTCTTTTGAAGTATATTTTATGTGAGAGTTTGCATAAAAATGGAAATTTCTATTAATTTCAGGGGGGAAATTATTCCACAATTTAAATTCAATCCTTAGAAATAAAAAATAATATTTAAAATAAAAGTTACAATTGAATTTTCTCGAAATCTCAATAGATCCATACTGACAGTTATTCGCTCTGATGACTGTAATTTTAACTGTGTATATAAAATAAATTGCGTGTGGTCAGATATGACAAGAAATTACTTATAAATTGCAAACGAAAAATTTATTTTAAGAAAATATGTCGAAGGTATAGTTGAACATCGTAGGTATATTTGAATTAATGAATTCATTTTACCGTATGTGGATATACACTAATTTTTTTTTCAAATCTCAATTACCTTTTTATTTACTATGAAAATTTATTAATTTTTAAAGTTTCTATAATGAATTTATGTAACCAAACACTTCTCCCGGAAAAATGGTAAGAATTTGAAGGCAATATTGTAATCAAAAAATATCTGGAAACTTGTCATAAAGCAAAATGTATAGATTTATTAGTCATTTTTACTAGCTATTGGAACAAAAATTATCTGGAAACTTGTCGTAATGCAAAAGGTATCAAGTTATTAATCATTTTTATTAATGTATAGTATATTTTATTAGATATTATAGTAAAAAAATCTGAAAACTTATAAAGCAAAAAGTATACATTTAATAGTCATTTTTTTTAAATATTTTAATTAAAAATTATCTGGAAACTTGTCGTAATGCAAAAGGCATCAATTTATTAATCATTTTTATTATATATTATAGTCAAAAAATACCTGGAAACTTGTCATAAAACAAAAGGTATTAATTTATTAGTCATTTTTATTAGATTACTAGTATATTTTATTAGATATTATAATCAAAAAAATCTGGAAACTTATCATAAAGCAAGAGGTTTAAATTTATTAGTCATTTTTATTAGATATTGTAAATTTGGAAATATTTGGAAATTTGTCATAAAGCAAAATCTTACAATTTATTAGCCATTCTTATTATAGTACTGGCATTTTTATTAGAAACTGTAATTAAAAATATTTGGAATCTTGCCATGAAACAAAAAGATACTATTTTCTTTGTCATTTTTATTATAGTATTGGTATTTTTATTAGATATTGTAATCAAAAAATACTTGAAACGTCATAAAACAAAAGGTACCTATTAATTAGTTATTTTATTAGATTACTAATATTTTTATTATATACCATAATGAAAAAAATTCAGAAATTTTCCATAAAACAAAAAGATACCAATTTCTTAGTCATTTTTACTATAGTACTGGCATTTTTATTAGAAATCTATAATCAAAAAATTCCTGAAACTTGTCATAAAACAAAAGGTATCAATTTATTAGTTACTTTTATTAGATTACAATATTTTTATTAGATATTGTAATCAAAAATATCTGGAAATATTTTGTAAAATAAAAGGTAACAATTTATTTTTAATTTTTATTAGATTTCCTTCTTCATACTGAAACTGAATTCTGCTTGTATTTTTCAATTCATCAAAACGTAAGTTCTTTTTGTGAAATACCGATGAGATTACATCTAATTTCTTTATATTACATCAACTGACTCGAAACGATGATGAAGAGGACGCAAATTCAGCTGTGGAAATAAAAAGTATTCACTCACTGTCATATTTGGTGAATATGAAACGTCGTGTGCCGTATTTAATTAATGTTTTATCAAAAATTAACAATCAATAACTGTGCGAGAAAGGCAATATCATGACTCATTTAGGTTGGTACAATTTCCCCCCACAATTTTTTCACGAGTTTTTGATATATAAAATCGTTAAATGATTTCTTAAATTATTAAATTATTAGACGATAATCATTTAGCTATAATTCTCCCTCCGGGGGTGACCTCAGATATAGAGATAATTAGCTTACAGGATGGTGGTTGGCTCTCATCATTTGGGTAGATACAGAAATGATGTTGGCTTGACTACCACCTATCGATGACGGGGCATGCTTCCCACAAGAATGATTGTACCGTGGTCGGTGATGATCTTTAGGACTCAATTTCAGTTACCACCAATGCTGTCTCAGCAGTGATCATTCAGATATGTACGTGTGCTTCAGGGCGGGCCAGAGTAGTCAATATGCGATTAAGCACTAATTATCTGATAAAATAGACACTTTGATTAGTTTAGTTATATTAATATCCCATCTCAAAGCAACACTAGTGATAGATGTTTTTGTAAGTTATCATTCCAAAACAAACAATATGGACAAATTTCAAAATGTGTTTGAAAATACACTATATATCAATAAGTAATCGGACACCTGTTATAAAAGAAATAAACACAATTTTTTCATATTCAATAGTTGGTGGAGTCTCCACCTGAGGTAATTACAGCTTTAACCCTCTAGGGTTTGCTTTCCACAAGTGTTTGGCTGATGGGCTGGGGCATTTTCTTACACTCGGCTTGGAGAAGACATGCAGGTTCTTTCACTGCTTTTGAATGCTGCTGCATCCCTTAATTCTGCGATTCTATTATTCCCAGTGGTTTCCTATAGGATTTAATTCTGAGCTATGGGCAGGTCAGTCCAGTTGGTTCATCCTTTTTTTTTTGTCTATAACAGGGTATTGTTGTACATCTTGCTATGAATTGGGATCAAGCGGTTTAGTTCCTACAACGAGAAACATCCCCTGACCATAACTATATCTCCGCCAAATTTTACTATCGACACATTGTGGCAAAAGGTGTTCTCCTTGCAAACGCCAAACTCAGAGGCTGTCATCCAACAGGCATCCTTTATTCTTCCTTCCGGAGAACCAGTTTCCACTCCTCTACAGTCCAATTTACTTTTTACCACCACAACTGAGCAGCGCGGTTGGATTTTGTATTTAAAGGCTTATAGGTGCAGCACGACCATGGAAACCAAGCAAATACAGATGGTATTTATCGAAATAACAGTCTCGGGTGATTGTTGGAACTCCTTCAGTATGTAAGGGCATCGGTTTGCTGCTGTTTCTTTGAATATTTTAGACAACACTTGTCTGTCTCTATCTCTCAGTTTCGTGGGAATGACGGGTCAAGCTTATTATGACAAACAACACTCACCTTCCACTTCTTAATCACAAAAGCTACTGTGGATTTTGGAATGTTTAACTCACTAAATATATCCTTTAAGGCAGCGATTCTCAACCTGTGGGGCGAGCCCCCTACGGGGCGCGAGCACACTAGAGAGGGGGCGCGAGAATATCCAAGAGGAAATATTATTTAAAAAAATTGATTAACTGACTGAAAGGAAAGCACACATACACAAGTGATAACCATCTTGCTTCGCAATAAAATAGTAAAGCTGAATGTACTGAACCCATGACTTTACAAAGTGCGGAAAAGATTCTCGATTTCAGGGGGTCTCATTTTTATATAATTTACTACGGTTTCAACCGCAGTTAACACAATATACAGAACAGGACTCATTTCTTTCGAAGCCAAAGCTTCTCCGTGGATCATGCAATGTGTCCAGACGCACTGAGGCGATTTTTGCTTTACAATTGCTTGTATACTTTGGAATCTTCCGGACATTGAACGAGCACCATCGGTGCATATTCCGAAGCAATATTTCCATTCTATGTTTACCACGTTCATAAAATCCTTTAAAATAGCAAATAATGCGAGCGCTATTGTTTTGAGTTCTATTGGTTTGCAGAAAAGTAGTTCTACTACTGACATATTATCACAAAATCGAATATAGGTAATTAAATGAGAGTCTTTATTACTATCTGCTGTTTCATCAAGCTGTATTGAAAACAATTTGTCGTAACTTCGAGAAAAGCTGACACTGTACATCTTCAGCTATATCGCCGATTCGAAGAGAAACAGTATCATTTGAAATAGGAACGGACTGCAATTGTTTTGAAAAATTATCTCCAAACATAGTTTCTACAATCTCAATTGCTGCTGGCAAAATAAGCTCTTCACCAATGGTGTGCGGTATTTTACATCTAGCTATTTTATATGAAACTTTGTAAGATGCAATTAAAGCTTTTTTATTCACAGACAAAATTTCTTTAAAAAATAATGTTTGCTTTTTATATCATTTTAATTTCAGTTTGAAGAATTTTCTGAGTTTGTTGACGTACACACTATGAAGCGTTTCCAAATGTCTTTTAAGTTTATACGGTTTTATGCTGCCTGCGGCCAAAATTTTTGAGCAAATGATACACAGGGGCCTATTTTCTTCATTTACTTCAGTACTGGTAAACCCAAAATTTAAGCCTTCTTGAGTATATTTTCTTGATTTTATTTTCAGAACCATGCTCGTCTGTGTACTTGTTGATGCTTGACTGTCGTCTAATGCTTGCTTACTTCTGCTTAAGAATTTATCCATGAGTCTACATAAATCTGCTGCCGTGAATATTTAATGTGCTGAATTGCAATTAACACGAAAACATATATAACATACACATTCACGATATATTCGATAGCGATAGAAGGATCGACTCGAGACTGGCTGGAATTGAAACTTGCATTATCAAACATTTTCCTTCCTCCTGTGAGAAAACATCTGCGCATGCTCGAGACGGCATCGGTAGTGTGGATTCTCTTCCACAAACATTAGTTATTTTTTTCTCTTTTGTTTAATCCTACTTCTGTTTTATTTCTTTTATTATTCGAAAAAATGTATCCCCAGTTTCTAAATTTAGCTCACTCAGTCTTGGTTAACTTTCATTAACGAATTTTCCTACTTTCTTTTTCTTTTAACGTTATCTCCCAGTTTGGCTTGCATTTCAAATATAATATTTAAATTTTCCTCGCTTTCATTGCTTCGTCTGTTCACTGCCGGCTTTGCAAAATGCCAGATGTGGTTTCTGTTGGTTCGCTTTTACTCTTTATTTAGCAGTTAGTTAAAATTAATTTAAAAACAGAATACAAATACTCAACATACATTATTATTGTATACTTTTTATTGCAAGCGGGGAGGGGGAATTATTATTGAAAACTGGGCCACGAATACTGAAAGGTTGAGAAATGCTGCTTTAAGGATCGGCCATTTCTACGATATACGACAAGGACACATTTCTCGAAATCAGACAGCTCTGGTTTTCGTGGCATCTTGCATGTAACAAATCAAAATGATGTTTCCCACAGAAGGAGTGACGTAAACCATTGTCGCAGATTATATAAATATATAGTTTATACTTAAATGTATTCTGTAGTCCATTACATTCATTGATACATATGCACGAAAACTATGGATGTTTTTTTTATTCACCCTTCTGAAAACAATTACATAATTTTTCCTTAAAAATTTATCATACTCTCTGTTGCTTAAAGTTACATTCCTTATAATGACATTTCTCTGTAAACATTCATTTTTACTCTTTTTTTCCATTATATAATGTGAAGTTTGTGTAATATTTACATTTCGAAACTGGTAAACCCATTTATGAGGAATATCACGAAAGCAGTTTATTATGTTTATGCCTTGAGGTATTGACTACTTTGTGGACGAACGTTTTTCATAATTGTATTTTTAAAAATTTGTATAAAAAAAGATTTAAAAAGCATCAATGAAGCCAAAATATATGAGTAAGTGGCAAAAATTCTTATAAAAATAGTAAGAAATGTGTGTTTTTTTTATTTATAAGTAATATAAAGCAAAACATCTTCAAATTTAGAGCTTAAAATGATTTGCTTAAAATTTTGCAAATTGCATAAGAAATATTTTTTTCTAGTTCCTGAACTAAATACAAATCGTGTTTCTATCAATTCTTAATTATTGGAGTTCAATTGATAAAATGTTCGGAAGGCTCATTTTGGTTTTCATTTTGAAGCAATTAATCAATTATAAAATATTTCTAAATGAATAGATTACTTATTCTCTAGTTCACGAAATTTAAAATATATTGAGAAACCATTATACCAAACTGAAGCAAAAAAAATATGCATTAAATTTTAATTTACGAGGAGTTTTGAAAGAAATTTCTGTCGAAGACTAGAATTTGAGATAATAGCATCTAAAGCGTTAAACGTGAAACATAAAATAGCGTTAAAACGTGTGTAAATGCAAATACAAAAATTAATATTACTCCAAAATAAACATCTTTATAAAATAAACCCTGCTCAAATATTAAGAACATTAAAGAAAAAAATTAAACAACTTCTAAAGATATCGATTTTTGCAAAATAATCACTTACCTTAAACAAATGTCATGTCACAAAAATATAAGATAAAGAAAATAGCTTCAACATTCTGCTATATTTACTTATTTATCGCACAAACGGCCTCATCTAATAATCTAATCTGGTCGTAACATTATCCCTTTTCAAATATGCAATCGATCACATCATCATATATATATATATATAGTTGTACAGGATGTGTAGTTGTTATATATATATATATATATATATATATATATATATATATATATATATAACAAGTCTGTTCAAAACATTAGCTACAAGGATAAAAACGAAATTTTCTTTCTCTTGTTATATGCCTTCCAAGCAAAAATCCCGTTTGGTACCGCAACCTAATCTTATATTTTTCGCTTTGGTTTCTGATGGCTCGATCAAGTTTCTATACGAAAACATATCCTTTTTCCTCTTCTTTTCAGACGCGGTAATTCTTTGGATCTCCCCGGGGAAAAACTATTACAGAATAAGCAGCAATGTTTGTGTAAGAGTCTTGTTGTTATCCATATACATATTGGAGTGCCCTGCAGGACATTTATGATATATTAATTGATCCTTTCTGGCGATATTTCTCCGCAGATCCGTAAGAAAATGGTTCATCTGGAATTCAGGATTATTTTGGGAGTTTTAGAATTGACAATAAAGAACGGAAAATTTTATTTAATGCGATATAAAAGTTGAAAATGTTCGAATGTATCGAGAAATTACATTCAATTAAGCAATTAAAAAATGATAAAGATTGTTAGAAAATATTTTTATTGCATAAAAAAGTACAACACCTAGGTTATATTTAAACATAGTTGCCACAATTTTTGAAGCGGGAGCGATTATTAGAAGAACATTTTAATTGCGCAATAAAGTACAATGTTTATGCTATTTATAAACACAGTTGCCACAATTTTCGAAACGTCAACGATTATTAAAAAAAGATTTTTATTGAATAATAAATACATTGTTTAGGGTATTTCTAATTATATTTGTCACAATTTTTGAAACAGAAAACGATTGTTGGTAAAACATTTTTATTGCGTAATAGAATGCAATGATTAGGTTATTTTTAAACATAGTTGTCACAATTTTTGAAACCGGAATGATTATTCGAAAATCATCTTTATTGCGTAATAAAATATAACGCTTAAGCTATTTCTAAACCAATTTGACACACATTTTGAAACAGAAATGGTTATTAGAAAACAATTTTATTGCAAAATAACGTACCATGCTTAGGCTATTTCTAAACAGATTTCCCACAAATTCTGAAATGAAAATGATTATTAAAAAACATATTTATTGCATAATAAAATGCAATTCTTAGGTGTAGGTATTTCTAAACATAGTTGCCATTATTTTAAGAACGAAAATTAATAGATGAACATTTTTTTCTTACATACTGAAGTACAATGCTTAAGATATTTTTAAAAATAGTTGCCACAACTTTTGAAACAGTTTTTGTATGCTGCGGTCGTAGAAGAATGCCGTCACCAATGATGCAGTGAACAGGTAATTGAGGAAAAGACGTTGGTAGTGTCAAAATAGCGAATTTTCAGTGCTCCTTAATCCTGTACAACTCCTACAAGCAAATTATGATCAGATATCACCACCAAATTCATTTCTCATCTTGATCATTTTCACATCCTGCATTAAAATTTTGCACCACCCGTTCTTACCAAATTCTCTATCATTGAATCACTCAAAACATTTTGTTCAAAAACTTCGCAAATTTATATGTGAATTTCAGTTGGTTTAGTTTTTCAAGCATCAAAAAATTAAATTGATTGAACAGAACTCACTTGTGCCAGGTTATTACATTTTTTTAGCATTTTGAGAGATTTAAAATGACTTCTATAGTTGACCATTGAGCCAACAAAGTGGACCCTAAAGTGCAAAACTCAGCAATTACATATCAAAAATTGAAAACAGATCTAAGCTTCTGGATTCCCCTTGTGCATTTCTCAACACAGAAAATTCTCGAATTTTTAATAGTATTAAATTAGCACAGCTATTCTTTTTACCATTTTATTAATTTATTAAATATTATTTAATAGATACTGCTTTGGAAAAATCCAAAATTTCTTTGATGTGTGCACATTAAAAACTTTCAATTTAGGATACTGGAATACTTTCAATATAAGATAGAGACGCTTTTCTCTATATGAAAGTATGAATGCGCAGTATCGAAAACACAAGAGAAAAGTGCATAAAACTGCACTTGCGCACTAGCAGAAAATATGTAATAAAAAATCGCAACACTACATCGTGTTCAGAGTGATTTTGTTGAAGAGATTTCATTCAACTACTCGTTTGTTTTCAACTCAAATGGCTCTATAATCTGCGTGAGTCTAGTGTTATATATTCTATGCCAGGGAAGAGATATCACAAAAATTCCCAAATGATCTGGTTCTACCTTCTTTGTCTAAATTGTCACATTTGTTGCTATGGCAGTACGTCATTAACCGACAACAACTCAGCAGCCATTAGAATTATCCATGGAATTCTGTTTCCTAAGAGGACACTGACTGCGTAGTGAAGAAATATTACAGGCTCACAATAATTTCGACTCTGTAATAATGCTTACTGCGTAATTAGTTTCATGATAAGCAACATAATTTTACGGATCATCTGATGGTTATTGAATGAGTGTGATGTCAAAAACATCCAATATTGGTTACAAACTCAAAGATAAAATTGAAGGTTCTAAAAAATACAAGAATTATGATGATATCTTTAACAAAGTTTTTGGGATTGTCTTAAATTTTTCTAAGCTGCGATGTATAAAGCGAGGTAAATTTCCCTCTTATGGTTGAGATAGATGAATGTGCTCTCTAATTGCTATCTCAGCATTATTGACCTATGCTGTTATTTAATCAGATATTTTTTTGTTTTGCTGCTGATTTCTATAAATGCTGGTTTTTTGTACGGTTCTTCTGTATTTAAAAATAAAATCTGTTTCTTTTTATCTTTTAGAATAAACCTTCATTATCCGTTATCGAACTTGCGGAATTGTCACTATATACCGTTGAATGTTTCGGCAGCGATATTTATTTTACCAGTAGTTAGTTAATTACTAAGCAAAATCTTCGCTGGACTTAGAATGATTGAATGATCAATTATAATATATCTATCTATCTATATCTATATCTATCTATCTATCTATGTGTATATATATATATATATATATATATCCTAATATAATAATAAAAAATTAATTTAAATATCAAATATCATATCATTAAAATATAATTTTGGATTGATTAGTAATGCTAGCATGCCAATTCTTCATTCAAATAAATCAAGGAATACTTTATTCGAAATTAACAAATTTTCTCATGCCAATAAATAAAATCTAAATTCACATGAACTGCAGAAAAAAATATTGTTTTATTTTTCATTGGCATGAAGATTTACTTAAAATAAGCCATTAAAATTTCATACTCTAATATTCTTTTCTATAATTTACCTCTGTCGCCTTTCATACATAAATGATAATGTTACAAATCATTAATGTCGCTTTCCAGCAAGATTAGTTCAATCACTGGAAAGACCGTTTTATGATCAGCTCTGTTGGATTTTGATCGGCTGCCTTATCGGTGATCCCAGGACTTGGCGACAAAATAGATAATAATGGAATCTTCCAGAATTTCGGCGATAGAACTAATAGTTATCGAGATATGCTTGACTGTTCGAGAACATTCTCTGCTGTGTCTCTCGAGATCTTCAGGAACTATAAAAGGTGGTGTGACGGAGCTGGAGGCAGTGTTTTGAATTCAACTCTGGTTAATATTTGAACGAACTCAATCCCTGAGTGCTTCGACTAGCTTATCCTTATTGTACTGTGCTGTACTATTGCGTACTGCTGTGTATTGCTTGTGTGCGTCTTCGGCTGTGAATTTGTCTGCGTATCAGTGACTCCGTGTAAATAATGTCTTCGTTTGTTACCGAGGCCTGTTGACTGGGCGTCTACACACACCCACTACACGAACCCGTTAACTTTAAGGACTTACAGGACACAGTTCTGTAACATTTGGTGGCAGCGGTGGGATCACTGATAAGGCATCCCAACAGCATCCAACAGAACTGATTGGAAAACGGTCTTTCCAGTGATTGAACTAACCGTGTTGGAAAACAACATTATAGATGTGTAACAATTTGTAATGCTATATTCAAAAATGACTAATGTCTCGATGTTCGTGCAAATGGAAAAAATCATTCTTTGTATATTTAAAATTGATGCATTATAAAAGTAAATATTCTTTCCATATTTTTGAGAAAACAGAGAACGATGTTTCTTACTGATATTTTTTGTTTAGAAACAATGTCTAATAAGTTGATTAAGGTTTTAAGAATTATTTTTGAATTATTTTAAGGAAAAATGACATCTTAATAAATTAAATTTTCTAGTTAAATTTTATTTTAATAACATATTAATAGCTTTTATTTCTTGAGGTTTCATTCTTTTATTTATATTTGCCTCAATTTTGCTTCAATTAAGTTGCCAAATTCAACATATTTTTAGATCAAAATTAGCTGAATTAGCAAGTGTCAGCAAAAAAAAAAAATTAAAATTTGTTCCGAATAATTAGGGTTTTCATAAAATAATGTCTCTTTTTAAACAGGCTATATTCGAATGAAGTACAGCTATTTTTGTCTTCTGTTGCAAATTTATTCAGTATAAAAACTTTTTTTAATCTAAAAATCAGACAATTAAAATAATCTAAAGTATCAGACAATTTTTTTCATCTAAAAATTCTATATTTTTTATGCTTTTATAACCTGTAATAGAACGATTTGATTTTGGAATAAACATCGTTTGGTTATTTGAAGACTGTGAAAAAGTAGATTTTGAGTTGATTTAACAACTTTTTTAATTATTATCAAAGGCGTTTCATTTCAACGATTATTTTTAGAATTAATTTAACGAAGATGATATTTGAATTCGCTTTATTTTGCTAATTTGGATTTCCTTCTTGATAAAAATTTATAAACCTCACTCTAAAATCGTAATGTGAGCATTTCTGTGCTGAATGCGGTTAATTGTTTAATCCCTATTTCATAAACTTACACAAATTTACAGTTCATAATTTTATATGCATTGTTGTAAACTTTTAAACTTGTGAAAACTGATCTTCCCTCAGACTGAGTCGGAAATTCCAAACATAATAAGAGGAAGCGATACATTTAAATAAGATCTTTGTAGTGCTTATAATGTCTTAAAAATAAGTATTGAGGTAGTGAAGAAATTATTGACTAAAAATATCTGTAATAATGCTTCCCTGTGCAATTAGTCTCACGATAGAAAAAGAACAGATAGATTCCATGTCACTGTTACACTTAACTATTTTATAGACAAAAATAAAGAATCTAAAAATTTAATAATTATGGCATTTTCATTATAACTCCATAGATCTCTCTAAATTTCTCGATATCCACCCTGGAGACAATAAAAACAAGAGAGATAACACGTTCACTGCCATGCTTCAGGCTTCTGATTAGTTATTGAGATCTTGTGATCTATCTTTCCTTTCTGTCTTTTAATTATAGTCGAGAACATAATATCTAAATAGTTGGCGAGTATCATGGCCGATTCTCCCAATGAACAACGTGCTATAAAAAGTAGATATAAACTAAACATAAGCGTGTTCTACTCGCATCAAATTCTACACTGAATAAGAATTTTTGCTATCCCCTGAATAAGGATGACATCTGACATAAAACGAAGCTATGCAGCGAATACTGCCTTTGGGGTATTGATTGCTGAGCGAGTTCTCTAACTGTTTGCCCTGAGATAATTTCTGTCTAATGATTTATTTTTTGCGAGTGTGATGCTGATTTTTCTGAAAATGTTGATTTATATTTTGCCTTCTTACTTTCTTGTGTAATAAAGCAAGTTTTCACGCCATCGAGCTTATTGGATTATTTTTTCCCATACAATCAACGGACGATTCTAGTCGCCAATATTTTCTTTCATAAAAAATGAATAATATATTAATTAGACATAATCCTCATTAATATTTTCAGGCATTTGATTGGGAGTTTCTAGATGGCTATATCGAACCACTCATTCCACGTAAGTGTTGATGCAATATATACTATAAAGCCTGTTACTCACTATCAAATCGCAGTAATTTTGAGGTTTGCCATTCCTCAGATCAAATGTCCTGTTATGTTATGCCTCTTCTATCCATCAGAAATACATAAGATGCGCCGCCCACATTTACTGTCGCCAGTGAAAGGCCATTTTGTGCACTTATCTTCACCACGGATTCCTATTTATGGCTGAATTCAACGAATCTAATTCTCCCCATCGAACTTGTTGGATTTTTCCACAAATAATTAATAGACAATTTTTGCCAACAATATTTTCTTTTATAAGTACTGAATATTGTATTAATTATATATAATTCTCATTAATCGCTTCAGACTTTATGACTGGCAGTGTCTAGATGGCTATGTCGAACTTTTCATTCCATGTAATGGTATGAATATATATTGGTGCAATATCTGCTGTAATAGCTTCTAATTCATCATATCACAGCAACCTTGAAGTCTGAAACTCACCGAATGTCATGCCCTTTTCACCAGGAACACATATGATGTGGCACCCACATTTTCGTCAGATAAAGGCAGTTTTGTGCACGTATTTTCATCAATAGTTCCGGTCAATGGTTGAATTCAATGAACTAGTATGACATCGTTAAATTTGAGGACATTCTCCTTGGTATGTTGTCTTTCCGGATAGTTAGCAGTTCATTGTTCATCAAATGCTATACCCTGTTTACAATAACCATAGAATAAGAGGGTCAAAATTTATTAATGTTATGAAGGTTGTCCTGTGTGCACAACATCGGCTGCAGTTCCCTGTCCATTACTGAACTTGGAACAACCAATGAAACATTGTTCAGTCCGAAGGCACTAGTTCTCTATTGCTATGTGAAATATCACCTCCTGCCAATGACACAACGATGGATTTCACACACAAACCCTATCTGTCCACAAAATCATTATTGTTGAATGAACTGCCACTTTCTATATGTGCTATCAATGTTTACGAAGTTATCAATGAGATGAAAAATGACTGGTATGATTTCTGAGAATTTGTCGTAGCTTATAAACTGGCGGCTACTTTTCGTTGTCTTATGACTTTTATTCTGTAGTTAGAGGGTTTATGCCAATCATCTTTATATTATTATACTATTGTAATCATTTATTGAGACCGATCTTATTTTACAAAAAAAAGAACTTTGAAATTTATAATACATGATAATTAAAAAATTCAAGCGATACTTGGTTAATTATTTTTAAACTGCCTCTCCTACCTTTAATTTCATTCATAAAATTAAGGTGAAATTTCAGTTTCTTTTATTTCGCTAGCAAAAATACATTCTTGTTATGGTATAGCGTACTTGTTTTTATCTTTTTATGGCATTTGTATTCATTTAAAATATATGATATACCCAGGTAGCACAACCTGTTGAACAGTATTGTACAATATTGTGTGATATCATATAATATTAATCAATATTTCACAATGTTATACATTACTGTGATTGATCGATATCATATGATATTGTACAATATGTGTATGCTGCAAGGGTAAGAGTTCTTAAAGTAATAAAAAATAAACTGCGGCGTTGACAAAAAAAATTCGACTTTAATTTAAAAACTCTTGTCTCAAAATAACTGAAATATAAATATAGCTAGTTTCAGGTTCCGTTAGAAAATGCAATTTACTTTTCTTCACCGAAAATTCTCTTAGACTTCGAAAATTAGAACCATCCTAAAAGAATAAATAACGAAAGAAAACATCTAGAAAAAGAAGAAAATATAAAATAAGATATTACAAGCACTAAATAAATATATATAATATATCTTGAAGGAACTGTTAACATTAGTATTTGCATATAATAACATTTTTATACAAGAAAACTCATCAAAGAATGTTCATTAAGACATATGTGAATGTAGTACTAATAGATTCTCATAGATGGCGTGGATTCAAACATTAAAGTGTATTGCCTTTACTTCAATATCTCTGAGACTGGAACATCAGATCCGCTCTCACTGAAGTTCAAAACCCTATTCAACTGTAGTACACGTTATAGCGTGTCCTTGAAGTTAGGAATGATGAGGTTAATGTCTCATAACTTAAATAAAAGACATAAATGCTGAATTTTTTGCTTATCGTAATTTTTTGGTTTCTTTTATATTATTTAGCAAAATTATTCACCTATTTTCAAGAAAGAATGCATTGATTTCATCCATATAAATATCTCTGCGTACTATGCCAATATCAGCATTTATGTAAGATATTATGGATATTATTTTAAAGAACTTTATCAGAAACGAATATTTAAACCTGAACGAAAAATTTCTCTCATAATGCCTCGGAAGAAGATAGGAACAAAAGGTGAAAACATCAATGAACTTTTTTACATCATTAAAATACCAGAATCATCTCAATTACATCATAATTAAGCATCCATAATCATTTTCCGTAATACGATATTTAAGAAAAATAATGAGATCTTCCTGGTAAGGATTTAGGGTTGGAAAGGATATTATTCTGTCTTTGTTAACCACAGCAAATTAAAATGCATAGTATTACTTGGGTTTTTGTTGATGTTAGTAATTTGCTATTAATATTATTATGAAAGATAGATATGTCTCAGATTTCAGCTCAGTATAGCTTTGCATTTCTCTGATTTGGCATCCTTTCTCTAGTTTGGCATCTTTTTCTCTTGTTTGGCATCCTTTTCTCTTATTTGGCATCCTGATTATCCCCACCAGCAAGTCAACCCTTATATTTTAGTTCCAGTATAGAACGAATATAAATGTTTAACTCGACAACAATACAATTCTTTAAAAATATGTACTGTATGTATGCGACTGAATCACCACAGCATGTTAAATTGTTTGCAGTATAAATCAATAATTTCCTCCTATATATTTAACATAATTTTGCAGACGTATGACCGAAAAAAGAAGATTTTGGAAACATTTTTTTTATGGGGGAGAAAGATTGTCCAATGAAATAACTGGTGAAAAATTGAGTCCCTTCACTCAGAGACATGTGTTGAAAGTGCTTGAAATTTTTCTCTTGGGATTTTATTAAGAGATTCTTTTAGGGATTTCTTTGACACGTGTAGATTTAGGAAAGGGATTTTGAGGCAACTCTGAACGAAATGCGTGGGCGTTAGAGACTTTTATCTTTTCACTTGGAGCATGAGAAACTGCAATGATCAGGAATTTTTTAAAGAGTGTGTTATACATAAAAAGTGTTATTTGGATAAGGATATAAGAGAAAATTATAGAATAAGGTTATATGAACTAATTTCAGAAAAAACGGGGAAATTAATTAGGACAATAAATATAAGTGCATATATACATAAATACTAATCTATGTTATGCACAAGTTATGGTATGAGTTAAATAGATAAACATCTGTAATAGTATCTGTAATTGATAGTGCTACAAATCTGCATAGTTAATTTTAATTTTAAAAGAAGAGAGATTTACAGATTTTTGTTAATGGATGAAGCATGGATGTCATTTCAAACATCTTAATCTTGGCGAAAGATATGATGACAAAAATAAAACATCTAGAAAATGCTAGAAATTTAGTTCCATCCCATTTAAGGAGCCGTAATTTGAAGATACTTCTAGAAAATTCAATGCAATCTGTCAAGAAAACTATG
>JAPMOR010020556.1:66167-93667 GCA_026543865.1 Argiope aurantia
TAAGTCAATTTATTAACTGAACTCAGAACTGAGAATACAGTAACTGACGAATCTTCTGCTTTTATTCAAGCAGAGAAAGTTCCAGATTACTCTTCTGCAGAAACTTGTTTGGTAAACTAAAAAAATGCCCAGTATCTTCTGGAACATGCAATAAAGGAAAACATAAAATCAAGGAATCATGTATTCACATATACTATTAATTGCATTGTCTCTAGCAGGATTCGAACCCAGGTCTCTTGATTATGAGACCAGGGCCATGACCATTCGGCCATGGAGATACGACTGTAATCTTCAATGCGACATTGCTCCCTCCTTAGAAGAACAGCGTCTCGATGTTATGACATTTCCTTGTGTGGCTCTAGATCTCGATCAAGTCACAGGGCCAGTATAAGTTGTCGTGCCTTCACGGTAAGTAGTCTATTGAGAAATGTCTCTTTCCGGAACCTCCTTTATTTTATCTTGTTCTTCTAGTTTATTCGGGTCATGGTATGGCTTCATGAGTAAAACGTGGACAACTTCCTTCGGTTTCTGCCTTCTAGAAGTACGATCGAAATCGGTTACTTCATAAGTGACGTCGGACAACCGCCTCAAAACTTGATAAGGGCCGAAGTACCTCTTGAGGTTCTTCTCAGAAAGCCCCTTTTTACTGACTGGAATAAAAATCCACATCAAATCCCTTGGTTCGTATGCCACCATCCGATGTTTGGAGTCATAATGCCGGCGATCTTTCTGCTGAGCCTCGAGAGTTCGTGCACGAGCTAATTGCCTCGACTCTTCTGCTTCATTGATCAGATGACTAACGTAATCGTCTTCTTGGTTGAACTCGTTGGGGCAGAGAGAAAACATCGTATCCAACGGCGTTTCATCTTCTCGCCCATGTAGAAGGTAGAATGGTGTAACACCTGTCGTGTCCTGCTTGGCAGTGTTGTAGGCGAATGTGACAAACGGCAATATCTGGTTCCAGTTCTTCTGTTCGACATCAACATACATAGAAAGCATATCTGCTAGCGTTTTGTTGAAGGAGGCCATTTGTTTGCGGATGATAGGCTGTTGTCATTCGATGAGTGATATTGCACAGTCGATTAATATCGGACACCAGCTTGGACTGAAAAACTTGCCCACGGTCTGTAATGATAACTCGTGGAGCTCCATGCTTCAGGATTATGTCCTCTAGTAGGAATTTGGTAATTTGTGTAGCTTCCCCCGTCTGTAAAGCTCTATTGACTGCGTACAGTGTCAAATAATCGGTGCATACTACAATCCATTTGTTGCCGTCGTCAGATTTTGGAAATCGTCCTAGCAGGTCGATTCCGACTCGATGGAGAGGAGCGGCAGCTGGTGGAATAGGCACGAGATGACCTGGTGGCTTCTGAGTAATAGATTTTCTCCTTTCACATTCTCGGCAGTGCATCACATATCTTCGAACATTTCTGTACAAACCTGGACAATGGAATCGCTTTCTTATTCTATCATAAATCCTGGTGAATCCTAGATGTCAGGCGGTAGGGTCATTATGGAGAGATTCTAGAATACTGAGCCGTAAATGCTTCGGGATCACTGGTAGAAATTTCTTTTCGGACGGATCAAAATTCTTCTTGAAGAGGACTCTTTCGAAACTTCAAAGTTTCGCAGCCTGCTTGCTTCGGTACTTTGTTTGTCTCTTATAATTCTTGCCAATTTTGGATCTTTCATCTGCTCTTCTGAGAGATAAGTGAATAAAGTGGCACCTATGGAGTCCTCAGACTCCAAGAATATTTAATGGGTTTCCGGACAGACTATCAGCATCTTTGTGTTTCATTCCACATTTTTACACCACTGATACGTCCTATTCTTGGAGTCGCAGCACCCATCTAGCGAGTCTTCCATAGGGATCCTTCTGTCCTGTCAGCCAACACAGGGAATGATGATCAGAGATGATTTTGAAAGCCTTTCCAAAGACATATGGCCAAAACTTAGTTATAGCCCATATGGCCGCAAGGCATTCTCTTTCAGTTGTGGAATAGTTTCTCTCAGCCTTCGTCAGAGTACGCGAGGCATAAGCTATTACTTTTTCCTTCCCAGCTTGAACTTGGACTAATACTGCGCCGATTCCGTTTCCACTCGCGTCGGTGTGAAGTTTCGTTGGTGCAGTTTCGTCATAAAGGCCTAAGACATGATCGGAGGTAAGATCTTTCTTCAAGGTATTACTTGCAAGTGCAAGGTAATGCTTGCACTTGTTCAGGTTCCCAATAGAATTTTGTGTCCCCCTTCAGTAACAACTGTAGAGGTTCGGCCTTTATGGCAAAAGTCCTTGATAAATCGGCGATAGTAAGAGCAAAGTCCCAGAAAGCTTCTGATGTCATGGATATTCCTAGGCACGGGAAAGTCACTCGCGGCCTTTATTTTTTCTGGGTCCGGTCGTACCCATCACTGGATACTATGTGTCCCAAGATCTTTATCTCTTGTGCTCCAAAGCGACATTTTTTTGGATTAGGTATAAGGCCGGCGTTCTGTATACACTGAAGGACGGTATTCAACCTCTGAAGGTGTTCATCCAATGATTCTGAGAACACCACAATGTCATCTAAATAGCAAAGGCACATTGTCCATTTTAAATGTTGCAGAAGATTATCCATCATCCTTTCAAAAGTTGCAGGAACGTTGCATAAGCCAAATGGTATCACTTTAAACTCGTACAGGCCGTGGTGGCCTGGTGGTAAGGTCTCGGCTTCGGAACCGGAGGGTTTCAGGTTCGAGTCCCGATTCCACCGAAGAACCGTCGTGTAAGGGAGTCTGTTGCACGGTAAATCTGTCCTGAGGAAACGTCCTCCCGCTGGTGTGGTGTGGAGAGGGGGGTGCCAGCTCAGGTGTCGTCCTGGTCATCTGACCGAGGTTCAAAATTACGAGGTCCGTCCCAAAATAGCCCAAGTGTTGCTTCTAACTGGACGTTAATATAACTAAAACCTAAAAGCTAAATTAGCTCAGGTGTTATAAAAGCTGTTTTCTCACGATCGGCTTCATCGACTTCTATTTGCCAATAACCGGAGTAGAGATCCATAGACGAAAAATATTTTGCTCCCTTCAGGCAATCCAAGGCAATGGATACAAGTCTTTCTTGGTAATTTTGTTGAGTCGGCGATAATCAACACAAAAACGCCAGGTTCCATCTTTTTTCCTGACCAAGACGACTGGAGATGACCATGGACTTTCTGATGGTTGAATGATGTTTTTCTCTAACATTTTGGTTACCCCCTCACTGATAATGCGGCGTTCGGATGGAGACGCTCTGTAAGCTCTCTGACTAATAGGTAAGTTGTCGCCTGTGTTTATTCGGTGTTTAACATTGAGTTGGTTTCCGTTCTTAAAAGTCCTTTCTTGATCGAAAATTTCTGAAAACCTCTGGAGTAGATGAAACGTTCTTTCTTTTTGGTCGATCCTCAGATCCGGAGCTATCATCGTGGTATAATCGATGACACACAACTTTACCTTTGAAGTGGTCGTGGAATAAGGCGATCCCTCATCTATGGTATTTACGCAGACTTCGTGTAAAGGTTCAGCATACCCGATGCACATGCCTTTAGGGATGATCCGAAGTTCTCCTTGTCCGTTGGCAACCCATTAAGGAGCATAACTACAGTAGACGGAATAGCAACTTCCTTGTTCAAGAGGAGCATCCTATTTCCCTCTACTATTATGTAGACAGGTCGAAGGTTCTTACGACCTAAGACAGTAATCTTTCTGATAGAACGAGCAGGTACTGTATAGTTTTCTATCGTGAATAAACGGCTGGAGTCTGGTATTCTCGAAGGACGTCTTGAAACAAGAGCTCCAAACGGCCACAATCTATAACAGCTTGAGAAGCGCCCAAAAAGTCCCAACCAAGGATAATATCGTGACTGCATTGCGGCAAAACAATAAATTCAAAAGCCTGAGGTCTTCCATTGATTTCAAGACGAAGCGTACATTTTTCCACTGGTCTCACGTAGTTTCCATTGGCGACTTTTAAAAGAACATTGTTAGTTGTTGGAAACATAACTTTCTTCAGTAGGCGACGATACTTCTCCGAGATAACGAAAATGAGGCTCTAGAGTCCACAAGGGCAGGTACTGGCTCATTGTCGAAGATTACTTCAATGTTGTTTCTGGACATCTTTGCGGCAATCGGAGGATTTTTGTCTCTAGCTGCCTCACCCCAAAGGAAGGTCGCACCGCTTAGTTTTCCTCATTTCTCCGGCTAGGAGATTGACTGGATCTTCTATATGGCGACGGAGATCTATAACGGCCTGTCGGCGATCATCCTCGTGATGGGCTGGGCGACAAACCTCGGGTTGCTGGTCGACTGTATTCGTCGGCATAGCGTCCCTCATTCGACTGTGGACGGCCGAAATCTCTCCTATTAGCCCGATATGACTCAAAAATAGCTTTGCGATCTCGGAAGTATCTAACTACATGGCCAGGACGGCCACAATGGAAACATACGGGTCTTCTATCAGGGGTGTGCCAAACATCTATCTTCCTTTGTGGTTGCTGTGATACCGGCGTAGGTCGTCTGGCAACGTCAGCATAGGAAGGTCGGCGTCTTGATTTGACCTTTGTCCACTCTGGTGCTGTCTGTGACAAAGGAGCCAAAGCATTTTCTACTTGAATGCCTTGGTCTTAGAGTTCGGGATTAACTATTAGAGATATGAGGTGTTGAACCTCCTCTCACACTATTTGACGTATTAGTGATGGCAGATCCAGTTTTTCGTCAATTGCAGCCATTGGTACGACATTTGGGAGCCTTTCAAATTTCGTACAACGGATCCTCTTTTGCTGCATTTCTTCGATTTTTCTACATCATTTTATAAAGTTCTCTGTGGTGGTTATTTCTTTCGTCAGAAGTGCCTGGTAAACATCTTCGGCGACTCCTTTCATCAGATGAGACACTTTCTCTTCTTCTGACATATCTGGTTTGACTTGATGGCAAAATCCCAACACGCTTTGGATGTATGATTGCGTGCTTTCGCCAGATTTTTGAGCTCTATACTTGAGCTCATCATCTGCCTTCTTTACATAGTTCTGTGTTTCTCCAAATGCTTCTTTTAACATTGATTTGGAAACATCCCAGGAAGTCAATTTTTCCTCATTATTTTCGTACCATTGCTTCGCTGTGCCGTCCAGAAAAAAAAACACATCTGCGAGGCAAGTCATGTCATCCCATCTGTTCAATTTTGACACTATGTCGTATTCCTTCAACCATTTGCTTGGGTCTTGTCCAACGTCTCCCTTAAATACAGATGGATTTCTATATTGTGGCTGTGCAGATGTCAGGATGACAGGTTTAGTTTTCTTTTCTGTAGGCATTTTCTTTCTCTTTCTGGGTGGTGGAAAATAAAGACCAAATTCTGGTTCAAGGCTTTTTAGGCGATAGCTTCTTCGTAAATTCGTTTCCACTCTGACTGGAATCGTATCCGGTGTCTCCACCAAAGAATGTCATGTAGAACTATAGTATAGAACACAATAACACACACAAGAGATAAAGCTAAGCCAATTTATTAACTGAACTCAGAATACAGTAACTGACAAATCTTCTGCTTTTATTCAAGCAGAGAAAGTTCCAGATTACTCTTCTGGAAACAGTAAGAAAAGTCCAGAACACTTGTCTGGTAAACTAAAGAAATGTCCAGTATCTTCTGGAACATGAAATAAAGGGAAACATAAAATCAATGAATTAAGTATTTACATATACTATTAACCGCATTGTTTCTGACATTAAAAACATACAGTTTTTGCCCAACGATTTGGTATTTCATCGTATATTTTCGAATGCATATTAACTGTGCTTGTTAATTTTATTTCCAGCTACTTTTTTATCTTTCACCCCGGCAATTGTTCTGCTGTAATACCTAGAAGAAACCAGTTGATTACATCACGAAGAAAAGTTCCATTCTTGCATAACTGATTGATATATTATCGATTTTTTTCTCCTTTTAATAACTCTTAAAAAGTAATTGCAATGGACAATTGAAGATACACAGCCTGTTATCTTCTCTTTTTATCTAAGAGGGTGGAATGAAGAGTTACCTGCCTGACCTGGAGGTGGAATTATTTTCAATAAAATACTTTAAAGTGCCATCTTATTTCTTGTGCATTTAAAAAGGCAGTGTTTGGCTGTTTTTATAATGTGCTATTTTAGGATTTTCTTCTTTTGTTTATAGCCGAGTATGGAGAAAACTGAAGTGCTAGCTAAGATAAAATATTTTTTATAAAAGTCTTAGCTCCAATGGATATTAAAACTGAGCTAGATACTACACTGGAGGAATCTGCTCCTTCATTTATGATTGTTAAAACAAGAGGAGCAGACTTTAAACGTGGCCTTAATAGCAGCAGAGGCTGAACGTTCTGGAAGACCGAAATCAGTCACTACAGATGAAATCGTTAGAAAAGTTCACAAAAATATTATGAATGATCCCCGATTGAAAAGTTCAGAGGTTTCTCAGTCTGTTCGTATATCCATAGAAAGAGCGCATCATATTTTAATCGATATTTGGGTACGAGAGATGGGTACTACGTTTGCTGAAGTTGGATCAAAAACTGCTGCGTATGACAATATCGAAACAATGTTAGGAGGTGTACAATTCAAACCTAATTGATTTTTGAAACGTTTCTTACTGTAGATGAGACATGGATCCATCACTATACTCTAGAGATCAAACAGTAATCAAAACAGTGGACAACGAAGGATGAATCATCAAAGAAGCAAAAATTGCGTCATCTGCTGGAAAGTTTATGGCAACATTTTTTTTGGATGCAAGGGATTTTTATTATTGCCTTATAGAGAAAAGGAAAGGAACATCAATGCTGAATAGTATGCTTATCTGTTGGATAAATTGCATTCCAAAATCAAGGTAAAAAGTCCAGGTTTGGCCAAGAAGAAAGTCCTACTTCAATAGGACAATACTCCCGTCCACGAGGCTGTCCTTGTGATGGCAAAACTCATGAACTGAAGTTTGAAATTCTTCCTCATAGATCCTATTCTCCAGATATATCCCCCTCAGACTACAGCCTATTCATCAATCTGAAAAATGTTCTGGCTAGAAGGAATTTCTTTTCTGATACCGATTGCATCTAAACGTCGAATGCCCACTTTGAGGCCTTAGAATAAAGCATATATAGAGAGGGGATCCAAGAGTTGCTACAACGGTGGATCAAGTCTTTGAAAGGGGGAAGAAAAATAAAGCCTTGATTAAGCAGCTATTTTTCTTGTTAGGCTGGAAGGTTTTGTACTTACCCTCATATATTAAAAAATTTGTCTTCTTGATTGTCTGGTAGACACATCGAAATTCGTGCTCAGTTTCTTTTCATGTTGTGGTTTTTACTTACGGCACTTGTCATAGACAGGCCCGCTGACAAAGTCAGCAATTTAAGCTGAGTTTGTGCAGTAGCTTCTGAGGTTAAAGGACCCTGAGCATCCGAGGGCAGATGTCTGACTTCTAGCTCATATGAAGATAACACTCACACACTCACTTGCACAACCCCTTTTTACAGGGGGTAACTTTCACATACCTCACAGATAGAACACAGGGTAAAGATCAGCCACGCCTGAACAAAGAGTCGAACATGGGACGCCCAGATCAAAGGGAAGATGCTCTACCCCGACAAGGTTTTTCTTTTCATAATATTAAGATATAAAATTATGAAGCGTTGTACTAGCTACGAAGATGATAAGGGAACAATTTCACTTGTTTTGTTAATGTTTAATAACTTTGTTCGAGTTCAGAATTTTTTCCAGTTTTGGTTTTATATTTTAATTGCCAAAAAATTTGTAGTGGAAGATTTTCGATTCAGTGATACGTCATATATAAAAAATAATCACTGATCTATACAAAACATTAACGTTTATATTTTAATTCCACTGAATATTTATATTTTATTAACATTTAATGGAAAACAAATTATAGAAAAGTATCATTATTTCTCATTTTGATCTTTGAGAAAATCATTTTGAAGATATGGAATATTCTATTTCTATTCCTATAATACGAAAAATTCTTCAATAAATGTTTTTATTTCTATGTAATATAATATAGCAATGAAACTAATCAGAAGCTAGCCATGCAATCATTACTGAAGAACTAAGATGTGAAAAAGAAATGCTTCAGATATTAAAATAATTATAGTCACAAAGTTTGAATTTAAATAACCATCCTAAATTAAAATGCCTTGTGAAATGGTGCATTTTTTTTACAAAAACGACTTACATTATTAAATTTAAAAACATATTTCAGAATAAGTGTATAAATATCATTTATATTATTAGTTAGTATCACTATTAATTATCAGAAACTTATTGTTAAAACCAATTAATCTTATTATGTTACGCAAAAAATAAAAATCGAGTTTTTACCTGTTTTATACATAAATTGAATTGAGTAGCACTAATTGGATGAAAAGGATGTACATACAATATTTTATTTTTGCAGAACTCAATTTATTTTCTCTTTATCTAAAAGCTATCTTTCGTAATAATTCACATTCATTTCTGAAGGTCTTTTCAATGTGTTAGTTTTAATTTATTCTTCTTGTATTACATAAAAAAGTTTCATTTTTCATTTCGAGAGACTAAATATATTAGCAAAGTGAAAAGTACGAATATCTCATACCAATTGACTTCATAAATAAGATTAAAGAGGTGTTTCGCTTGTTTTCCAGTAAAAATATGAAATCATTTCCCAGGAGCTATTTTATTTCATAAATCAATTTTCGACAAATTTCATTAGATTTGTACACGTCTGATTATTTTCATATTTAACAAAAGATAAAAGATGTTTTTTATGATAGCATTTATTATTTTTTTTTGTTTAAATGCATTCGGAATTTGCTGTTGATTTCAGTATAATTTTAATTAAATATAATTCAGCTAATAATTATATAATTCTTTTTAAATATAATTCATCATTGCCAGTCAGTTTCTGATAAATTTCATGAAATATGTGCACATATGAATATTTTCATATTTAAGTAAAGATAAAGAATGTTTTTTTTATGATAATATCTATTATTTTGTGTTTAGTTCCATTTAGCAAAACTTATAAATTTCAGTATAACTTTAATTAAATATAATTCAGATAATAATTATATAATTCTTTTTAAATAAAATTGAGCATAGACAGTCATTTTCCGATAAATTTCATGAAATATGCGCATATATAAATATTTTCATATTTAAGTAAGGATAAAGAATGTTTTTATGATAATATCAATTATTTTGTATTTAGTTCCATTCAGCAAAACCTATAAATTTCAGTATAATTTTAATTAAATATAACTCAGCTAATAATTATATAATTCTTTTAAAATATAATTCAGCATTACCAGTCGGATTCCAATAAATTTCATTAAATATGTGCACATATGAATATTTTCGTAGTTAAGCAAAGATAAAGAATGTTATTATTCTGTGCTTTGTTCCATTCAGCAAAAGCTATAAATTTCAGTATAATTTTAATTAAATATAATTCAGCTAATAATTATATAATTATGTTTAAATATAATTCAGTATTGTCAATCAATTTTTATAAATGTCATTAAATTTGTGCACATATGAATATTTCCACATTTAAGTGAAGATAAAGAATGTTTTTTTGTGTGTGTGTTAATACCTATTAACTTTGTGCACATATGAATATTTTCACATTTAAATAGAGATAAAGAATGTTTTTTTTTATGATAATACTTATTAAATTTATACACATATGAATATTTCCACATTTAAATGAAGATAAAAAATGTTTTTTTTTTGTGATAATACCTATTAACTTTGTGCACATATGAATATTTTCACATTTAAATGGAGATAAAGAATGTTTTTTTTATGATAATACCTATTAAATTTGTGCAGGCATAAATATTTCCACCTTGAAGTGAAGATAAAGATTTTTTTTTTGTGATAATGCCTATTAACTTTGTGCACATATGAATATTTTCACATTTAAATGGAGATAAAGAAAGTTTTTTTTATGATAATACCTATTAAATGTGTGCACATATGAATATTTCCACATTTAAGTGAAGATAAAGAATGTGTTTTTTTATGATAATATCTATTAATTTTGTACACTTTTGAATATTTTCACATTTAAGTGAATATAAAGAATTTTTTTATTATAATATCTATGTTCCATTCAGCATTAAATACTGCACTAATGATACAATAGAGAGGAAGGTTGCTTGCGTTATAGCAAGCAACCTTCTATTATTATGTATTCTCTTTAATAAATTTTCATGAAATTATCGTTTAAATGTCAGATATGTAACAAACCTCATTATAACAGAACATAAAGTTTAATGAATACATAAAGGTTCATTCGAAGTACTGGAATTAGTAATGATACGATTTTGAGATAATTCCAGGTTTTATTAAGTTTTGTGGGAAAAAAAATCTGAAAATTGCCGGGTCGAATTTTTAGAAAAAGTTTCAATAAATACGCAGTTGCTATGTCTGCCATTATAAAATATAAATTTTTAGATACATTATCAGATATTATTATATGATTGTTTCATTGATTAAAATTTGAAAAAAAGACATTATTTGTAAAATTTTAGAATGCTATAAAACAATAAACTCTTTCAGTATCATTTATACTAAATAGCAGGATTTTTTTGTTATGTCTCTTGGTAAGGGTTTAAAATTTCTTTTCTACTTATTGTTCCGCTTTCAAATAAAAGAAAACTTTTTATTTGTACCAAATTTATAAATAAATTAAATTTCCTTTTCTCTTCATAAATAAAAGTGAATATTCATCAATATTTTATATATTACAAAAATTTGAATTACAGAATGTTTATGCTTCTAATTTCCTCAAACTCACTATATAAAATAAGAAAAGTATGGTGACAATTAATTTTTATTAATTGAAAACTGTTATTAAAAGTTAATTGTAACTAATATTATTGTTAACTGTACTTCCCAATAGAAATCAAATATGTTAAATGCAGCAAATTTTATTTGATGCAACTATTCTAGAAATATTAAATATTTTCATTCATTTGCGCATTCCTAACACCAAATAAATTTTATTATCATTCTTTATATTTATTTGCAATGTAAGGGAAGAGGTGGATATCATTTTTTTAAATCGTTTTTTTAAGTCATTTTATGTAATTTCTAAACTATCTCGGAGTTTTAAAAATCGTTTGGCACAATTGATATCTCATTTTATAAAACGGAATTGCAGACGACAAAATAGTTTTGTTTCCCTTAATATTTTATAAAAATGCATTTTCCTTAATGAAAAAAAAGGAAGATTCCGGTTTCGATACCGAAACTACAAAACACTATAATAAGAGAAGAATATAAGATAATATATTTGCATTCGATATTTCTTAAAAATCGTTTAATGCAGTTTGTAATTTTTCAAATATTTAGAAATACTTTCAAATATTATGCTCAGTCATGCAAAAGCTATTACAGCAATCACATAGATTGCTATTAACAATTTTACTGCTTCGTTACAAGCGATTATATAAAGGAACTGAATTGTTATAAAATTGCATTTTAACTAACTTTGAAAAACTATAAGACAGAAAAAAGAAATTGCAAGTAAATAATGTTTGCATCTTTGAAAAGACTATTTTTCTAATGTTTAAGTGCTGTCAAATTTACCTTAATTTCATATTATGCACTGAAACAATTGAAGAAAAACATTTAGATTTCTATAAAAATCTTATTAAATAAAATCTAATAACAAGTTTGAAATTTCTTTTTTAATGGAAATTTACTACTCAAAATTCTTTAAGTGACAAATTGATAGTTCACTTGTAGCAACAATATATTATGCTGATAATTTCCAGTAATTTAACACAATTTTCAAATAATATGCAACTTATAGAAATTGTCTATTAAAATATTGTATATGTTTTGCCAATATTGACTTTATTTACAGTAGGGACTTCGTGAAATTATGGAATAATCTTTTAATTATATATTCTTAATTTATAAAAAAGCATTCGTTATAAACCATTTGAATTTTTTTTTCTACGTTCATTACGTCGATTTTTATATTTGCATAATCCGTACTTTGATGATGTTTTGCACACTTAAATACTATTTTCTTAAATTCCAAATTTTTTTTAAGTTTCATACGGAAGCCTAATAAATTAAAATCGAATTCACAGAGTTTGTGTAAATTTGATTTAATAATCTCACACTTCGTTCTGTAGTTACGAACAACAGAATAATAAATCTGTTCGTTTAAAATGATTTATAGCGGCATTAATTGAAAAGTTCGTGAAAATTGAAAATTCCATTTAAATTGAAACTGGAAATTTCAAAACTGCAATGAAATACAGCCTATTTCTTAGTTCAGAATCTAGACAAAATATTTCTTAAATTAATCTCTAAGAGTTTGAACAAGCCATCTGATATACTTCAAAACTAGATGCTTTTTACTTTTTGAATTTTTTAGAATATACATTTTGATAGGCAAAGTATTTTTTTGCTCCCAAAATGGAGTCCCCATAACTAGGGAAGCAATGTATGCCTGTACTAAAGTGACTATTCTCAATTTACTGAGACAGATTATAGCACTCATAGCAGTGAAATAAAGAAGTTACAAAGATAACTTAAAAAATAAAAGTGCTCGGCCAAAATATCTAATAAGAAAATTGTATGCTATATCATAATAAAAAAAGAGACAAGAAAGCGTTTCACGGAATCATCTGCTAAATTGGCAACGATATTTTCGATTACAATCATGACTTTTCCATGATTTTAAAAAGGGTTTTGTCCTAAAATTAAAAAATAAATCTTCAAATCCTCAGTAAAGTGTGGGTGTATCAGATTTATTATTATTATTTTTGTTTATTTTCGCCATTGCTTAGACCGCAAAAACTGCATGATAATGCCTCAGAATTCATTTTTCATAAACTTCCCATGGCATGAATAAGGTTCCATCCTAAAGCTGAAAAATTATTCCTGATTCCCCTTTGCTACTAGGGCATAATTCAAATATTTTTATTATTATTTTTATTTACTTTTTTCTTGTATAATGTTTCACATTTTTTCGTTTTGTCCTAAATTTTACTTCGCTGCATATTACCTCAAAGATATTTCGAAGAATACAATACGTTTTTCAAGTCACGGAAGAAAAAAAAATCAAAATTTTAATCGCAAATAATCTTCTAATTAAGAGATAACTTCATGAAAATTTCCCCAGTATTTTTATCATGTTATAGCGTGCATTTTTTGATTTGAACTTTTTAGCTTTGTGTGTGTGTGTGTGTGTGTGTGTGTGTTTGTGTTTGTGTGTGTGTTCCCTTTTTTGTAATTTCCCTATTGCACCGATCGCACTGTATACAAATATATGTATTCCAATCTTCAAAATGCTTTTTAACTTAAATAGCATAATTTTATTTCGTAGGTGTTTTTCAATCTATTTCAATCTTTTTCAATATAAAAATTAAAATACATAATTATTTTATAACATTCTTTAAAATACTCATCCCAAACATTGTCACATATCTTAAGAATTTGATGTCATTCCGTTATTAAAATTATTATTAAATGTATTCGGTATTAAATGCATCTATTCATTGTTGATATCTTCTGAAAATTATTGCAGTGAGTTCAAAAATTTAGAAAAAAAAAGAATTATTATTTGGAAATAGAAGAAATTATTGTGGATCTACTGCTGTAATGATAAAATTACTCTTTAATTATTTTTATACGTATTGGGATCGTCTTTTTAGTAAGATTTTACTACCTGAAATTTGAGACTCATTACATTTGATGTCTGCTTTATATATTTGCCTAATGGATTGGTTTTTAATTCGTGAAAATTTGAAGAGAAGAGTACTAATTCAGATGTGATTTTTGTCACATATACTGAACTTCGAAATGATAAATTCTTCCTCGTAAGTAACCCACGTGTATCTTTAAAATGGCAAACTATTGTAGCTATATAAAATATTTTTTATAAAATAAAGTTTAGCAGACTCGTCGTCACAGTTTAATAGATCTTGGAGTAACAGAGCTTGAGTTGTCAATCCATTACCAGTGCCGTATGAAATTCTTTCAGAACTTTTGAAACTTCTTAATATAAAGTTAATTTTGATAATTTTAAAAAAATAAAGCGCTTATTTCAAATAAATTTGTATTTATTTCGTACTAAATGGCCTTCTCTTAATATTTTACCATTTGCATACGCTGTGTATGGTAATATTCTAGGTTTTGATGTTAAAAAGTTGCATTTATTGACTAGTAATAACTAAAAGACAAATTTTTTTAAATTCTTTTCCGAAAATTTGGTTCATGAATAAAGTGAAAAAAAAATGCAAATCAAAATTGGAACTAAATTGACTATTTTGACTTACAAATTTATACTTATGGTGAAGATAATTTTTTTTTATTCCACAGCACATTTTTATGGAATTTTAAAATGACAGATAAATTAAAGAGTAAAATTCCAGTGATAAAATTAATAAATTTGTTTTTCTTTGAAGAGACTTTGTAAAACGAAACTTTGCGTACCTTAAGCATAAATAATGCAGATTTATCTGTTGAACAAAAGCAATTACAAAACAAGGATTGTAAAATGGACTTCAGAAAGTAAATATATTTATTTTCAGAATAGTTTTGGGTCAAGTATTGGTATTGCTAAAGTATAATATTTTTTAATGTATAAATTCAATCTCTAATTTTGTAATATATGTTAAATACAGTATGCACCAAAATATACAGTGCTGAAACCTGCGCATCTAGAACACGTGGTTGCGTTTGTTGACGAGGCATAGCTCCTACTATACATAAGTCCAGCTATACGTGTTTGAAGTAGTGAAAAGGAAGTTGTGTTGTGCATTTGTTGTTGGAAATGGGTCTCTCAACGGAAAAAGAAGCATTTATAGTTGAACATTATTTCCGATTATACGGAAGCGGGTCGTGAAGGTGGATAGAATTTGAAAAAGATGGCAGAACAATTCCAAGAGAAGTATAATAAGTGATCGAGCCATTCCTTCAGGATTTGAGAAAGTTCTGTCGTGCAAGGAGCATTCAGATGACTAGTCAGTGGTAACAGCAAGACGGGGCAACCATCCATATCTCTATAAAACATCTAGCCATGTAGGCATAAAAACTTTCCAGGACGAATCATTTCACATGGTACTGACTTCCCATACCCGCCCCATTCCCCCGATCTTACATCACCTGATGCCTACTTGTGGGGAATGTTAAAGGAGAGAGTGTTCAACGAACTGTGCCTGCATTACGTGAGAAAATCATCTCTGTTTGCAGGAATCTACAGCAACCTTTGTTTCTGAATATGTTTGAGAATCTGTGCGAGGCTGTGCACAATTTGAACACTTATATTAGAATACTTTTGTAGCTCAGCATGCAAATAGTGTGTATGTATATATGTTAATTTCTTTTGAGAAAAAATAAGCTCACAAATGACAATAATGTAATTTTGTTCATTCTTTTTTTTTCATTTCTTTATTGTCTATTGTGGCGCATACTGTATTTTACTTAAACATAGAAAAATTAAATTTATTGAACATTATAACTTAATTTGTATCCATAATATAACACTGAATCAAAAATTTTTATTAAAAAAATGCGATGGAAAATTGTGAAAAAAAATTATGAGAACTTACGCATTTCATCGAAAAGTAAAAATTTAAAAGTAC
This sequence comes from Argiope aurantia, assembly GCA_026543865.1. Classification (NCBI taxonomy): domain Eukaryota; kingdom Metazoa; phylum Arthropoda; class Arachnida; order Araneae; family Araneidae; genus Argiope; species Argiope aurantia. The sequence goes on from JAPMOR010020556.1 coordinate 81,806, forward strand.
AATAATGATTAAAAATCGTGAAATATTTATAAATTTAGAAACGTGAAAATTTTAAATGCGTGAAAAAATACATGATGCACAAAATATTCAAGAGGATATGCAAAGTATACAGATGAATATGAAATACAGATGAATATTTAACCTTAAACATCGTTTTCCGCATCCTGAGCATCATTTTTTTTTAAATTTAGTACACAAATTTTCTTTTATTTTTCTTATGACATTATAACTTCCTATGCCAACATGTTCTTGAATTTCATTCACATGTCAATTTCATCTCTTTTTCACCCGAGGATATGGTGAAAGCTTATAAGCCAATTAACAGGTACGCTACCCTTGGAATTGCTTTTGTATTGTGGTCATGTTACTGGGCTGTGAACCACAAAGTCCCAGGTTCTATCCTCGCTCATAACATCATCTACAAGGTTAAATTATTCATTTTTTTTCTTGCCCTTGCTACATTTTCTACAATTTCCAAGCACAAATTTCATGGAATTTTCGGCCATGGTTTTAAGAAAAGTCATCACTTTGGCGCTCTCAGACAATTTTGCTCGAAATATCGCCAATGTCATACTTTACAGAACATTACTTTTAATACAAATGTTATGGGAAATTCATCTGGTTAGTATAAAATAAAGGATAAATTTCAACAATATCAATAAAGGATAAATATGCTTTTTTCACAAGAAATTATTAAATACAGGTTGACAGCATAAAGACACCTTTCATAGATGTTTAAAGAATGTTGTGTCAATGTATGAGGGATTTAATGCCAAACATTCAACATTCCGAAACAAAGAACTTGACTTTAATATCTATTTATTTAGATTTTTTTTTAACTTAAAGACTGGCTAAAAATATGTTAATTATAGGAGACAGTCTAAACAACAACAACAACAACAAGCATCAAATATAAATAATCCACGATTGACTTTAGCACAGAAGAATTAGCGAGTAAGTCAGTGATAGAGTGGAAACTCTTCTCTGCTTTTATACGAATAATTTATTAATTTCCCAAATGAGATAAGTGACTACATTCTAACATGCACGAATTCCAGCCGTGGTGGCACGCTTGGCGGCCATTTATCTCCGATGGCGTGTTATCATCCTCATTCAAGCAATTCCTATATGTTTAAATTAAGGAAATCGCTGATGCCTCTTTAATATTTTTTAACTTGTCTTAAATGGCTAACTTTCCCTTTTTATTCCACATGCAGTGTTTACAGTTGATTTTAATATCAAAATAGATATTTTTTTTGTTAACCTTATCTGGCGAACTGCTAGTTGTTCCACAATATTATATTATAATTTAAATAATGTCTCCTATGTACATATATGTAGTGATACTTCTCTCTGCAATGTAAATATAAAAACATTGTAAATAATGCAATGTAAATAAAAAAAGTTCATAATTTTAAATATGTTCAGTTTAGTAAGGATATTAAATTCCCAAAAGAGGTCAGTTCCACGGCATCAAACTGCAACTATCTACGTATTGTCTTATGTAGTGATGGAATTCCTTTATGTAGAAAGTACTATTACTTTTAATATTAATTTTGCGCAATTTATTTGAATAATATAAGCACATGTTAGCTGAATTAGATGTGATGAAATAACTCATATTTCAATACATACAGTGTATTAATTAAGATATTTTTTCCATTAAATTTCGATAAATATATAAAAATTAAAATTAAAAAAAGTTATTGTCAAAGAATAAGAAAATAAAACGAAATTTATCAACATTCCTTAGCTTTTAACAATGAAAATATGGCAACAGCATGCAATTTGCACTGAAAGCACAGAAAAAAAAGTCATATTTCAATACAAAATGTATAATTAAGACTATAACGAGGTTTGCATTCCTTCGATCTTACATCATCTGATGCGTACTTCGGGGTTAGGGGAATGTTAAAGGAGAGATTTTCAACTCTGAAGTTCCACCAAGAACTGTGCCTGCAATACGTGAGAAAATCATCTCTCTTTGCAGGAATCTGCAACATCCCTCGTTTCTAGATATGTTTGAGAATCTGTGCGAGGCGGTGCACAGTTTGAACACTTATATTAGAATACCATTGTAGCTCAACATGCAAATAGTATGCATGTATGTATGTTAATTTCTTTAGAGGAAAAATAAACTCACAGATGATAATAATGTAATTTTGTTCATTTTTTCATTCCAGTAATGTCTATTTTGGTGCATACTGTATTTTACTTACATTTTTAATTTATTAAACATTATAACTCAATTTGTATCCATAATGTAACACTGAATCAAAATTTTTCATTAAAAAAGTGCGATCGAAAATTGTGAAACAAATTATGAGAACTTACGTATTTCATCGAAATGTAGAAATTTAAAAGTACGATAATATTTAAAAGTCGTGAAATATTTATAAATTTAGAAACGTGAAAATTTTAAATTCGTGAAAAAATACATGATGCACAAAATATTCAAGATGATATGCAAAGTAGACAGATGAATGTGAAACTATCGAATTTTAACCTTAAACATCGTTTTCCGCATCCTGGATATCAATTTTTTTTTAAAATTTAGCACACAAATTTTCTTTTATTCTTCTTATGACATTATGACTTCACATTCCAACATGTTCTTGAATTTCATTCACATGGCCACTCATCTCTTTTTCACCTGAGGATGTGGTGAAAACTTATAAGCCAATTAACAGCTGCGCTACACGCGCAATTGTTTTTGTATTGTGGTCATGTTACTGGGCTGTGAACCACAAAGTCCCAGGTTCTATCCTCGCTCATAACATCCACTACAAGGATTAAATTCTTCATTTTTTTCTTGCCCTTGCTACATGTTCTACAATTTCCAAGAACAAACTTCATGGAATTTTCTGCCATGGTTTTAAGGAAAGTCATCAATTTGGCGCTCTCAGACAATTTTGCTCCAAATCTCGCCAACGTCATACTTTACAGAACATTACTTTTAATACAAATGTTATGGGAAATTCTTCTGGTTAGTATAAAATAATGGATAAATTTCAACAATATCAATAAAGGATCCAGATGCTTTTTTCACAAGAATGTATTAAATACAGGTTCACAGCATAAAGACACCTTTCATAGATGTTTAAAGAATGCTGTGTCAATGTATGAGGGCTTTTAATGTCAAACTTTCCACATTCCGAAACAAAGAACTTGACTTTAATATCTATTTATTTAGAATTTTTTTTAAATTTTAAGACTGGCTAAAGGTATGTAAAGGTAAAGGCTAAAGGTACTGGCTAAAGGAGACAGTCTAAACAACAACAACACGCATCAAATACAAATAATCCACGATTGACTTTAGCCCAGAAGAATTAACGAGTACGTCAGTGATAGAGTGGAAACTCTTCACTGCTTTTATTCGAATAATTTATTAATTTCCCAAATGAGATAAGTGACTACATTCTAACATGCACGAATTCCAGCCGTGGTGGCACGCTTGGCGGCCATTTATCTCCGATGAAGTGTTATCATCCTCATTTAAACAATTCCTATATGTTTAAAGTAAGGAAATCGCTGATGCCTCATTCAATATTTTTAACTCGTCTTAAATGGCTAACTTTTCCTTTTTGTTCCAAGTGCAGAGTTTACAGTTGATTTTAATATTAAAATAGATATTTTATAATTTTGTTAATCTTATCTGGGGACCTGCTAGTTCTTTCAGAATATTATGTTATATTTAAATAAAGTCTTTTATGTACATTTATGTAGTGATACTTCTCTCTGCAATGTAAATATAAAAACTTTTCTAATTTTATAACCTTAAATATTCTTGGTTTAGTAAGTATATTAAATTCCTAAATGAAGCGAGTTCCACGGCATCAAACTGCAACTATCTACGTATTGTCTTATGTAGCGTTTCAATTCCTTTATTTAGAAAGTATTGTTACTTCTAATTTTAATTTTGTGCTAATTATTTGAATAATATAAGCACATGTAAGCTGAATTAGATGCGCTAAAAGAACTCATATTTCAATATATATAGTGTATTAATTAAGATATTTTTCTTTTCCATTAAGTTTCGGTAAGTATATAAAAATTAAAATTAAAAAAAGTTATTGTCAAAGAATAAGAAAGAAAAAAAAAGAAATTTATCATCATTCCTTATCTTTTAACAATCAGAAGATGGCAACAGCATGCAATTTGGACTGAAAGTACAGATAAAAAGTCATATTTCAATACAAAATGTATAATTAAGATAATAACGAGGTTTGCAAAAATGTTTCAGAGCAAAACATAAATTAAAAAGAAATTATATTATCGAAAAATACTTTAAAAAATAAAAAAATAATTACTCTTTATTGTTTACTACTATAAAAGAAACGTGGAATTAAATATTTACAGATGCATTAAAAAGAGTTTGAATTTTTTTTCACCAGTAAAAATATTGTTTTAAGTTTTGCTCAAAATATTTTATGTAAAGAAATGTCAACATTCTAAAAACAAGTAATATAAAAAAAATAGTTTTTTTCAATTCAATTCCTATTTAGGTCAACAAATAAAAATTTTATTTTAGTAATTTTTATTAAATAACTATCAAAAAATTACTAAGTATCAAAAATTATTGATTTTCGCAAGAATTGAACTCGCATTCTTCACTTTCACGGGAAAAATACTGAAATCCTTACATTTTACCGATTGAGCTACTGCCAGTGGATTTCAATTTTCATTACAAACTGCTAAAACTCTATTTAAAGTATTAAAAATTAATTAAATTTAATAATTAACGAATGAATATTTAAAAAATGTATTTGAACTTGAGTGAAGAAATAAAAAGTATTTTATTAACGATTGAAAATTTGAACAAGTTATATAAATATATATAGGGAGAGTGTGAACTAATAGTAGGAATTGAAAAAAAAAATAATTTGGCATCAATCAAAAGTTAATCTTTCATAATTTAATATGGCACAAAAATAATATTTGCTCTTTGAAAGTTTCCAAAGTTATCGCTAAAAGCATCGAAATACTGGAGCTTAATTTCCGAAATTCAAAGTTATTTTTAAAAGAAATATTGGCTTAAAGTGTGCATACTTTTTTTATAAAATACATTCTTGCCAAAGTGGATTGTTTTAAATTAAACAATATGATATATACAAAAAGCAAAGACTATTCAGACATACTTTCATACTTACTATTAATAGAGATGAAAATCAAAGAGACAAAATAGAATTTAGAATAAAATGCATAAAGATTTTTGCTTTTTCAGAAAATAGTTGCTTCATATGGTGCCGATATAAGTTCCACTTTCTAACCCCAGATGGCAGCGTTTAACCGTTGCCTTGAAAGTTATGCTGAAAAGATTTCTTGTTTCCTTAGCAATCAAGAAAAGTAGACGTTCAGGTGAAGTATGAGGAATCAGCAACTCGCGAGGAAAAGCAGAGCAAATTTATTTTCACAATCACGCGGAAACCCAGCGAGTTTCTTGTTAAATTAGTAGTTTATGAAGAAAATAAATTTTATTGCCTTGAAGAAATAATCGTAACCTTGATATGGAGTTGCTTATACGAAATTGTATAAAAATAAGGAGTGTCTCGATGTTAATAAATGGATGAATAGTCAAGAAAATTGTTTGTTGAATTTCTTGCGTTAATCTTCTTTTTTTTTTTTTTTTTTTCAAAAAAGGAGCACAGGGTATGTTCTCACGAACAGTGCAGAAATATTTAGTTACGGAAATGTCCCCTATATTCGACTTATAGCTAAATTTCAAAAAAAAAATGCTTCATTTGATATTTTAACTGCTCAAATAATATGCAAAATGATATTAAATTATACGAGAAAAAGTCAAAACGTAAAGTGACTTTTGCAATTTTTCTTTCCAGGGTTTGATAACATTGGTATTATCCAGTGTTGAATTAGTGTAGTCGGCAACATTTCTATGCAATGTGTCAATCTTATTCCCGCGTTAGTTTTTGCATTGTAGCAGACCGGTAAATACCGCAGTTCTATTGCCGATCTGCACCAAGGTGGAAATGAAAGCAGTGATTCGCTTTTTGTTCATGGAAAATTTTAAACTTGCAAAAATTTTTCGCCGAATGCAGGCGCACTGTTTATAACGGGGCAAGTTCTATGAATGGATAAAGTGCTTAAAACAGGGAAGAACTTCTTTATGTGACAACGAAAGATCGGAAAAGCCATCGACGTCAACCTCCAAAAGAGGCGAAACTGTGAACAATGAGAACTATTGCGATATGTTGCGAACTAAATTGAAACCTACAATCAGATCTAAACGTCGTGGAAAACTGTGAAAAAGTGTCATCCTGCAGCAACATAATTCTTGACCATATCCTGCCCAACGAAAGGTCGAAACAATAAAGAAGTTGGGATTGAAACATCTGCCATACTGTCCAGATCACACTCTAAGCGATTTTCATATGTTTGGTCCAATGAAGACAGTGCTAAGAGGAAGAAGATTTCAACCGATGAAAAAGCCATTGATGCAGTGCAAAATTAGTTATAGATACAACCAAAAACCTTATGAAGCGTTGAGAAAAGTGCGTTAAAGTCTAGGGTGGCTGTGTAGAAAACTAATGTATGTTTCAGTTTTCTATCATTAGGATGAATGCACCTTTTCTCAAATATCCCATTACTTTTTGACTCTCCCTTGTGATATAAGTTTTCACTGACCGCAAAAAAATATTTGCTGCAAGTATTTAAATAATTATTTCTTTATCTAAAAAGTTCAATAAGTCAGATACATTTCATAAAAAGTATCTGAAAGTTGATTGTAAAATAAATTTTTAATTAGTATTGCTTACATTCATAATTAATCAACTGGCATCAGATTTTACTATTCCAAATCTATTTATTATTGATAGTTACTCTTAATTAGAAACGAAAATGTTACTGTTACTCTTATAAATAGAGGAATGTGTGCTAAAATATGCTTCCAAATTAAATGAAAATACATTTGGTCTCTAATTAAACTAGAAAGAATGAATGCATATACACGACTTCGTTGAGGAATTCATTTTGTTTTCCCAATAACCAGAATCCATCTTTCATAATAATGTTTCCTGATTTTTAAAGTCCTCATGAGTGATTTCATCCGAGTTAATCTGGAATTGATCAGTATTTAGTTTTCCTCCAGACACTAATTATATTAAGTAACGCATGCCTATTCTATATCAATTGACATCATAAAAAAGATTAGAGCGATATATTGTATTTACTGCGGGTGTAACAATGTAATCATATTCCAGAATTTGTTTTGCGCCAAACGACAAAATACAGCAAATTTCATTAGGACTTTGTTGTTAATAAATAATTTTGAATTTAACTTAGGATAAAGATATGTGTTTTATCATATTTCTCTGACCTATTTTCTGCGTAGTTTCATGAAATTTAAAATATTATATTAGCAGTGCAATACAGCGAAGGCAATGAATCCTATGAAAATTAACTAGCCTAGTCTAGACTAATTATTTCAAATTAGCTATAGAAAATTTGAAATCCCAGGATACATGAAAATTTTTTTTATGGAAGCAAAATCCATGCATGATTTTAAGAATTTAATACTAACCAAACTTGTTAACTTATTAATTAACCAAATTTGTTAATGAATTTTTCGGAGACAAAATTGATAATACTGTAATTGTTATATAAAGGCAATCAAATTTTAATTGGATTAAAAAAATATGAAAATGTAGTGCATATTTGCTGGAAGTTTTAAATATAATGCTATAAATACAGAGCATGGACGACAATGACTCTTGTTAAAATTAATTAATTCTAGACGAAATATTTCAAATAATAAAAACTGTGAAATACAAGGGTACATGGAAAAATGAAAGCAAAAACCATGTATAAATTTGAGAATTTAATGCTAATTATTCAATTTCGTTTATGAATTTTTTGGAGTCGAAATTGATATCGCCAGGATTTTTATATTGACCATCAAATTTTAATTAAATTTGCAAGTTAAAAGATTAAAATGTAGCACAAATACTATTCAGAATGAAGTGTTTGTGTAAATACAATTAAGATATCAAATTTTTTAGAGAATATGTATCTAGATATGCTATTTATCTATGATACAGAGGTTATTGTTTTTCTTCGTCTTTTATCTTAAAAATGACTTAGAGGAATATTTTCAAAAAAGATTTTTTTTTAAAATTTAATTACTAATTCAAAACTAGTAAATGTTTGTAAAATGTAAAAAAATATTGTGTTATAAAATACTAAAAGTGATTTTTATTTAATTTAGTTGTTCTATTATCACGAGAAATATTTTTCATGATGTAAAATGTGTAGAAAATCAAACATAATATTAATTAATAGTATGTTAAAATGAGTGAATATTTTTAAAAGTATCCACTTTCGAAGAAAATTTTAAATATTATTTTTTTTTCAATAATCTTAATATTTGGCCATTTTTTTGTATAGTGATAGAAATTTGTTTGTACGCTCAATCTTTGCGAAGAAAAATTATTTTTTATATTTGCAAAATGTTCATTTTATTTTTAAACTTTGAAAGCTGCATTCAAAAATTTCAAATTACGTTTAAAATATTCTTTCTAAACTTTCATATAATAAAATCTGATGCACAAGTTTGTTGAAATTCTGTGGAATAATTCCTCCTTATATCTGCATTTCCTTAACTATATCTCTAGCAGTCTGTTTATTTATAAAGTTTTACAGTCTTATTTTAATGCTTTTAAAATGTAAAAGAATTTAAAACTATTCAAAGACTATGTGGAAATTCAGCTTATTTCTTACTTCAAGATAAAGGTAATAGTAAAGGTAAAAGTAATAAAAGTCGCTTAAGTTAGCTGCATTTTAAACAAATCTTTTAATGTTAAAACCAGGATAGTTCTACTTTATACTTTTTAGCAAAAAAAAAAAGCTATTTATGTGCAATCACGGTTATGTTTCGAACGTAATCGCTATGTTGATTCAGGAATTTTCGTATACTGATGGATCAAGTTAACCAATTAATTGTTTCGATTTCTACGAAAAATGTGAATCTAAATTGTCATAAACATACACATATTATATAAATGTAATAAATAATTAATTATAAATATAATCATTAAACAATTACTATATAAATATAATAATTGTTATTGAATAAACTCGTCATGACCCAAAATGTAATATACGTTTTCCATGACGAGTATACACTTCAAAAAGAGTCAACTGTTTAATATCCTCTCTATTTTAAACATTTTCTGGTCAGTGATATGAAATAGGCTTCATTTTCTTTTTAAACTCCTCATACTTATGGAACTATTGTTTTGGCCTCCTAACAATTTCTTCAATTCAGGGGAAATATAAAAGTCACTCGGTTCTAAGTCGTATTCTCCAAGAAAGAAAAACAAAGAGGAAAGATGGGCGCAACAGAAGATAGGTGACTAAGCTGTAAAAAAGAAATAATTGCTGGAATGCCAGTCAACGTATTGATCAACCAATATGCCAAAATTCCGACCTTGGACAGGGAATGTTTAGATGTTTCATTCCTTAAAAGAAAATAATTAAATGAACTTCCAGTCTAAGGAAAAGTTTCAAAGGAATGTTAAGTCCTCTCTCACACCACTGGTGGCAACTGTTTTCGAAGAGCGATCAGAAATTGAATCACTGGTACGGCAGTTGCATTGATTGTCAAAAAGTAATATTGCTTGCATATAATTAAATGAATTAAATTAAACAATTGAACTGAATTAAATAATTAATTCATTTTGTACTCTACACTCGCTTTTTTTAGGGCTCCCTTAAAATTCGAAAAAAAAAAGCGTAATGCTTATTTTCACATGATTTTTCAATAAACTTTTCAAATGAAATGACGAACATAACATTCTTTTATGTTGGTTAATGAATATGACAGCATAAATTAGATTATGACTATCATAAATGATTAAATACAAAAATTGGTAAACAAGGTAATTGTCAAAAAAAAAATTCAATGGATTTTTTTAAAAATTCAATTACCAATTTTCGTGAAAGATTCCGTTGTGAAATTATTTATAATGTTAGAAAACGTAAAAAGTGTATGGAATTTTCTAAATAATTCAATAGAGCATGTAAATAAGTTGTTCGATGAAGGGTCCTGCTGTCTAAAGCGATCTTTTTATCCTATTATTCGAAATACTGCCTAATGTGAAACGTGGAAAATAAAAACGGAGAAGCATAAGCTTTTATTAATAATATGTTACAACTCTAATTTTGATAATAAGTTACTTTTTTAAATGAAACTGTTTTCGATTGTTTTTTTGTAATAATTAAAATTCAATTTTTTTTTATTCATTCCCTTTAAATATATACATACTAATTATTATCCTCATTGAATTATTTTTATGTTTTTATTAAAGAAGCATTAACTATTTCAATAATTTTTACATATTTTCTTCAAACCGTATTTAAAAATCAGTATTTTTGAACAAATTTTAAAGTCTTTTAATAACAAATATTTATTGCAAAGATTAAAGTTATCACATAACAAATAAAGCTATTGAAGCCACGTATGCGATAAAATAAAAATATATTTAATATCAACATTTGCCGAAATCCCAAGACTTCTATTAAAACGCTTTTTTAAATATATTATAGTAAGAAATTATTTTATATAAAATATTATAATACAAATCGTCTGAAATTTTATCTGCAGAATTAATCGTCTGCCTCTTATCGTCTGCAATTTTATTTATAATTAAAGAAGAGAAAAATGTTGAATGAAAGGTTTATAATATCGTGTAATTTCACGAAAGAAATGCAAATATCCCATTTGATTTTATTGATAATTTCTGAAGAATGATATAAAATTTAGTTAAACATTTTAAGCGAAACGCAAGTAAATGCCTAGAATTAAAAATATGTAGGCAGTAATTTTCAAAATATAATTTAATCTCTATAGAGTACATTAAAAGAAAATAATCCAGCTATATATAATTATTTAAGTAACAGGAAACCATAAAAAATTCATTGTATATCTTGTAATTAGAAAAATATATCAATACATTTTATCCCATATTTGAGTTAATTTATAATTAACACGTTTATTTAATGAAATAATCTTAGGCAATTTTGTGCGTGCTTATAAGTGATGCATTATTACTAAGTAAGCAAAATGTTTAATTAATAAAAAATAAGAATTTTAATGAATAAAATTAAATATTCAGTAAAATATTCCTTGTTATTTATAATGTTTACAAACAAAATGTGAAGAAAATACAACGCCGTGTTACCGATATCTTTTGGGAACAAATATATAGACATCTCAATTTTTTTTTACTCGTTTATTTATAAGAAAATTTAAATTAGAATCTAATGTAAACTTTGCTTTAAAATTTAGATATGTATAAATATTAAGTATATTTTAAATTCAGTTCCTTTTCATAGATTAAATTAAAAAATTGAACTTAGTTCCAACAATATGTTTTAAAGCGTCGATGTTTTTAAAAGAATTAAAGATAAACACTTAAGATACTATGTTTTTTTAAATTACTATTTAAATTATTAATAGCTTGCTTAACAAAAGGAATTCAAATTTATGAAATGAATATTCAAGCCCATATTCGGTTCTTAAAGTCAACACGAAATCCAAAAAAATGACGGTTGGTACCTAATTGCATAATTATTCGTAACTGGTAAATAATTGAATATGCATAACAAAAGCCGATTTCTGTGTATGAGTAATTTGATACTCCTTTATTTTGGCTCTTTTGTGCAATTTTATGTGTCTTTAAAACGGCAGATTGAATTAAATAAAAATCTAGTCATAGAAACCTGTTTTCAAATGTACGACCTATCATTTTGAAACCATTTCTCGATTAATTCCAAACAGAGTTAGGATATTTGCTTGATTCTGAAAAGATTTTATAAAAGGGTACTTTTTAAAATTACATTATAGTA
>JAPMOR010020556.1:97968-121810 GCA_026543865.1 Argiope aurantia
ATGTATCTTTCAATCCAAATGACACTTTTCTGAAAGTATGTCTATTCGTTAAGAAGAGAACTTTAGAGATTTTGATCTGGGGAGATGAAATTTGATATGTGGCTTTTATATCAAATATATAAATTCTATCAATCTTTTAAACAATCTCTCGGCAGGAAACATTTTTCTTTCCAAGTATAAGAGGTCCCTTGGGAGGAACTTTTTTTTATGAACCATTGGTATTTAATTAATTCACCATGCCAAACAACGTATGTGGCGTACATCAATTAGGAAATATTAACTTTTGGCGGGAATTTAGCATTTTCAAAGAATTTGCAATGTCTCGAGTTGGCGAGTTATTTGGCGATTAATCCCTTGCATGTGTTAATTGTATGTAAAAGTCAAATTTGTTTTTTAGTCACGTTTTTCCAACCAATCGAAACTAACATTTGACGCAAAACTGCACTTGTAATCACAAAACCCCATTCCCGATTTGATATATTTCAGTCACTGCATTTTAGAATGATCGCATTTACATGTTGCTTAAAGACCGACAGACAGTCAATCCATCATTAATTTTTGCCCAAAATCTGACAATTGTCTATATTATAGATGATACATTTTATCTATCTAGCTCTTCTCGTGTTGTAATTATAGTGTTAACTTATATTCGAACAGCCGGACAGACGTCTTCCTCTGAACAGAGTTTACTGAAAATTTGGCAGGAATCTGCAAATTTGATATTGTCACGTAGATACTTTAGTATGGAACGCAATGATTCACACAAGAAGTAGAGCTAAACCAATTTATCAACTCAAATCAGAACACAGTGACTGACAAATCTTCTGCTTCTACACTAGCAGAGAAAGTTCCAGATACTCTTCTGGAAATAGTAAGAAAAGTCCAGAACACTTGTCTGGTAAACTAAAGAAATGTCCAGTATCTTCTGGAACATGAAATAAATAAATACATAAAATCAAGGAATCAAATATTTACACATACGCTGATTCACATCGTTTCAAACGGGATTCGAACCCACGGTCTCTCGATTATTAGACCAATGCTATGACCATTCGTCCATGGAGATTCAACTGTCTCTTTTCAATGCGGCAATATAAAGACTGTATGCCAAATTTTAATCGTCTTACTCAAAGCGTTTATAAGTTATTTTCGTCATAGGCAGACACAGAGACAGACCAACATTATTCTAAAAATGTGTTTTTCGAACTCACGGAGGTTCAAAACGCGAAATTTCGACAAAATCTCAAGTTCGAATTTTTTGATGATTACTATACTTTCTTTAAATTATGCATACGAGAAAGTAATGACAGAGAACAGAGAAACATAAGAAAAGCAGCATTTCTTAATTTTTACCAAATTCACTTTTACTCTCTACATACGAATAATAGAGAAAGTGTTTTAATAGTGAAAATATTCGAAATTGCCATTTTAATGAATCTTTACTCTTTAGAACATCCTGAGTTCGAAATATTTTTGAAAAATATTTGTATGGCTCTGTCTTTCGGTCAGTCTGTTGACAAAGATAATTCGAAACTATGATAAGATAGAAATGAAATTTGTACGGTTTTTACATCGAATTCGTAGATTTTTATCAAAATTTGAACAAACTCCATTCTGAGGATGCATGTCTGTCCGGCTGTTCGAATATAAATGAACAAGATAACCAAAAAACGAAGAGATCTAGATAGATAAGCTTCAGTACACAGATTTAACGTCTATAGTATAGATACTTAATCAAGGTTTGAGCCAAATACTAATAGGGGGGAGGGGGCTGTCTGTCAGTCTGCACATTCAGGAATAGGGAAACTCGGTAACTCAAAAAGGCAAACATTTAAATATAACAAATGTATTCTAGGATTTTGTGACTAAAATTGTTGTTCGATTCGATTTCTAAATTCTATAATTAACAAGAGATACTATTACAGAGATTAATCGTCGAAAAACTAGCTTAATTCATTAAAAGTGCAAAACCCACTTTAATTAAAGAATATGCGAGAAAATTTTGGAGAGACAACTCTCCTTGGCTAATTTTAAAACATACTATAATAGGAAATTTTCATCTTATTTGAAAGATTTTTATAATTGTTGTATGTCTTTAATAGGCCGGGGTCCTGCCCTAGAGGTAGCGCATCTTCCCCGTGATCTGGGCGTCTCGAGTTCCAGTCCTGATTCGGGCATGGTTGTTTTCGATCCTGTGCTCTATCTGTGAGGTGTGTGAAAGACCCTCCACTGTAAAAAGGAGTTGTGCAAGCAAGTGTGTGAGTGTCATCTTCATATGAGCTAAAATTCAGACTTCTGCCCTCGAAGGCTCAGGGGCCTTTACCCTCAGAAGCAACTGTACAAACTCGGCTTAAATCGCTGACAGAATACTCAGCGGGCTTGTACAAAGGAAATAAGTAACAACAATATGTCTTTAAAAGATGGTTATGTGATTAAATGCCAAGTAAATAAAAACACGTTTCACCTTGTATTAATGATGATCTTTGCGAAGTACTAGTGGCAGTATACGCATTTCGTACTGTTTTAAATTAATTTTGATTATCTGATATTCATTTAGCTTTCTGCCTTATTTCTTGTGCTTTACTTAAAAATCCCAGATCAAACTAAATTATAAGAAATTATTAACAACTTAACAGAAAGACGATTGAAGTTAAAATCTCTAGAATTTTAAGTGGCATTTAAATTATTTTTAAAAAACGTGAATTCAATAACTAAGGTATCTCACTTGAGTAATAAAACTAATGGTGATTCTATTGGAAGCTAACGGTATATACTTAATATTGCTACGTCTTCCTTGTCTCATGTGTAAATCTTTATTAAAACTGGATTCAATTTAAACTATTCGAAAGAATAGGTATTCCTGAGTGATTGGCGATTTAAATTTGAACATTGAACATTTTTGCTTTAGAAAGCCACTAAAACGTCACACTAAACTCGTTGCGTTATTTTATTTACATGCTTTTAAAACATTCCTACTTAGCTGCTACTAAATTACTCTCTGTCTTATCTCATCCATTTTTCTTGCAAATTAAAAATTCAAACTTAATTAAAGAAATATTATGTATTTCTGAGTGAATGCGATTGAATTATAGCCTTGACATTTTTCTAAGCAATGAACAATTATTTTAGAAAACCAAGAATTGATTATGATAATGTCGTGTTCGTGGTAGAAAAGAAAGGGGAATGCAATAGCTTCTGAGAGCAAAGACCCCTGGGCGCCTGAGGGCAAAAGTACGACTTCTAACTCATATGAAGATGACGCTCACACACTCACTTGCACAACCCCTTTTTACAGGGGGTCTCTTTCACACACCTCATAATCAGATCACAGGGTCAAGAAAAACCAAGTTCCTTCCAGGACTCGAACCCGTGCTGCCCGGGGAAGACGCGCTACCACTATGCCAGAAAGCCGTTAAAATTAAGTATTAAACCATTAAAATGTAGCATTTTAGTAATCGAATTTGTAAATTCTGATTTACGCTTTTCAAGTAATTTTACTTACTTGTTATTTAATCACTCTCTTTCCCATGCGCCTTTCCTGCAAATTCCAAATTCAAGCCAAATTTCACGAAACAATAAGTTTTTTTTAAAGTAAATAACGACTGAAACTAAAACCTCAAAAGTTTTCTACAAAGCAAATGAATACTTTGAAAACCCTGAATTAAATCACTGAAATGTTACACTTCAATTATCAAATTTATGAATTAGTTATGCTTAGTTGCTTTAATAAGCTAATTTTACTTAGTTGCTTGCTTAGTTATCTCTGCCTTATCTCATGCACGTTTTTTACAAACTTCAGATTTCAAGCCAAATTTTACAAAACAGTGACCATTTCTGAGTGAATGATGATTGAAATTAAAGTTTCACAACGATAACCATGAATTAAATCAGAAGATAACCATGAATTTAATCAATAAAATGTAAACTTGAATATTCACTCTCAATGAGATAAATTTATTAGTAATTTGCATGCGCAACTTCCAGGCTTCCAAATTGTCCATTTTCCTTTGTCATATGACAGACTTCTCTGAAAGGATGTTGCGAAGTGCTTTTCTCAAACTACTTGTGTCGGGCTAAGTGGCCAGGGGATACTTTATCTCAATTGCGCTATCTATTTGCATTGCAGAACCATTAAATGCATCTTAAGAGCTTTTCACTGTTCATTTCATAAGAACTCTAAATGCGTTTCATTGAAATTGTAAAGTTCTTTTTAGTTTTGGAGATTTATATTAAGGAAGCATGTTTGCAAGGATGATATTCAGTAATACTTCAAGGGGAGATATGATACAAGTTTATGAGATTTTTGTGGATATATCAAATTATCTAACTTAAGATTTTAAGATGTTTCGAATTACTTGTAAAAAATTTGCTCGAAATCGATTAATTAAGTGTGTCTTCCTAAATGGATTTTTTATTTTATTTGACACGCATTTTAATTGCATTGTTTAATCCTGATAAGAAATTCAATGGGTTATTTTTTAAATGTTTCAAATTTTATGATGTACTATTAAAATACTAACTAGAGAGTTACCTAGTATACAGTTTTGTTTATAGATAAATTTTAGCGTTGCTATATCTTATTAACTATTATTCAACAATGTTTCTTCTTCATATTGTTTGAAAATAAGAATTTTTTTGCTGAAATTTTAAGTACCAATCTAGTTTGTGTACCAATTTCCTATAAATATCCACTATATTACCTGATTTATCCTGATAAATATCTACTATATTACCTGATATTTCCTGAGATATGTATCTATCCATATCACTTCATATTAGAAGTAGTAACCGAAAATCATTTTTAATATGAGATGCATAAATTTTAATTTAAATGTTTTCACGGTTATTCGGTACTTGAAACATAATTTTTTTGTGCGTTATTTTATTTCCTATTATTTAATAACATTCCTTTTAAAAATTTAAAATATTTTATTTCTTTGTCTAAGTTTTAGTCACAAATCTAGTTCATGTACCAGTTTTCTGAAATTTTTATTTTCATATACCATATTAAATTGTAAATAATACTTTGAAATAAGTTTTAGAATGAGAAGCATAAATTTTAATTTCAATATAACTTTTCCTCTTTTACTTGATACCTGAAACACATAATTTTGTAAGTCTTGCGTAAATTTCAATGTGAATGTATCTTATTTACTATTTTTTGATTGCATTCCTTCTGGAAATTTAAAATATTCGAAAATTTGAAAAAGAAATTTCAAAGTATTCGATTTTTTACGGAACTATTTGACAAAATTTTATATCGTATTAGTTTCTTGAAATACCTATTTTTAGGTACAAGTTTATTATAGAAGCAGTATCTAAGAATCACTTTTGGCATGGCAAGCATAAATTTTAGCTTGAGTATAGCTTTTTTTCCTATTTTTCAGTATATGAAACACTTTTTTTCATGTCTTGTGTAAATTCTAACGTGAATATATCTTATTTACTTTGATTTGATAACATTCCTTCTGAAAATTTTAACCTAAATTCGAAAATTTGGAAAAAAAACTTAAAAAAATTGAATTTTTTTATCGAACTATTTGAAAAAATTCTAGATTGTATCAGTTACCTGAAATATACACTTTTATCTGTTAACATATAATAGGAGTCGTACCTAAGAATCATTATTGATATGGCAAGCATAAATTTTAGTTTGAGTACAGATTGTTTTTCCCTATTATTCGGTACTTCAAACACATTTTTTTACATGCCTTGTGTAAATTTTTACATGAATATATCTTATTTACAATTAGTTAATAAAATCCTTTCTAAAATTTAAAATATTTGGAAATTTAAAAAAGAATTTTTTGGGACAAAACCAATGTTTGTTGCTTACCTTAAATACAAAATTTCATTGTTCCTAAACACAGGGGTAGTAAATGAAATAAATTAATACATAGTTAAAACATTTTATATACTATTACTCGACAATGTTATCAATTTTACAATTATAATAAGTTATAATGCTTTATAAATTGTGATATTAATATATTTTATGCACTATTATTCGGCAGTGGTAATTTCAAAAATTTAAAAATCCAGTGTTTAAAATTCCAAAATGAAGACGCGTTCCCTAATATTCCTTGGCGCAAATCCAAATTTTTCATTTAAATATTTCGCTTAAGTTATTAATAATCAAATTTGATATATGCTAAAAATTCCATTCCCTTAACAAATGTTGAATAAAATAGGTTTTATATGGGATAGGATTTCTTATAATTAAAATTAAAACTTACTAATAGTTTTCTAAATTTCAACACGTGCATGTAAAACAAACTGCATTTTTAATGTATTTACAATAGCATTTATGTAATATATTCTTCATTTACAGAAAAAAAATCTACAAATTACAATAAGGAAGTAATAGAACTACAATAAGGAGGTAAAAGGAACTTACCACAAATACATTCCTTTTATATCCTTATAAGAAATCTGAATTTTCATAATACACTACCAACAATTTGGAAAAATCGTTTTTTAGTAATACAGATTTGAAAAGAATGGAGATTCGCCTATACTTCAGAAAAATTTTATGGAATAAAAATGTGAGAATGAGGATCCCTTTTTAATTATGAACAAAAGCTTATATTTTGCACTTAGAAATCTTCTACGAATCCGTCCATTAACACTTCTCATAAGTGTTACCAAACATTGCCAATAAACTCCTGCTCTTTTTTTAACTCAATCACGGGGTTTATTTTTCTCCGTGAGTGAAAACTGTTATGAAATTCATTAGCTAGCTCTCAAAAGAGAAAAAAAAATTCTAAGAAAATTGGTATCTAGGGGAATAAAATATACAATTTCTTTTTTTATTTTTAGATTTCTGGTGTATGCCAGCATGAAAGACTTACCT
Organism: Argiope aurantia; assembly: GCA_026543865.1. Taxonomy (NCBI): domain Eukaryota; kingdom Metazoa; phylum Arthropoda; class Arachnida; order Araneae; family Araneidae; genus Argiope; species Argiope aurantia. The sequence goes on from JAPMOR010020556.1 coordinate 104,822, forward strand.
TAAAAAGATTTTAAACACAAACAAATCCTTGTGAGAAATTACACCATTTTCCGAATTTATTCCAGGCTTTATTAAGCGCATTTAGAAAAAATTCTTTTATCGACTGAAACACACACACACACACACACACACACACACACACACACACACACACACACACACACACACACACACACACATATATATATATATATATATATTATTCTCAAGGACTTTAGTGTAGAAAATATTTTTTTGTTTCCACAGCAAAAACAAACATTCTTGGTTGTCCTATCTAGCGCCTTGTTGATAGTCATCGAGAATGCAAGTCGAATGGGGATTCGGGGCAATCGTTTGAAATTAAAAGACATGTCGGTGAAAATAATGGGAATGCGTGGAATGAGCACATCTTCTCCATTCGACTTTACATAATGAATAGTTGCCTCAGTTCGTGCAGCATGTTGATCTTCTGATTCTGATGCACATGCTCGGTTAGCACCTAAATGCTGTCTTTCGATTTTTGCCGCATGTTGATCTTGAAATTCTGAAGTACGTGAATTTGCAATTCGTAAACGATCTCCTTCGTTGCTCGCTTGTCGTTTCTCTTTTGTTTAAGAGCCTCAAAATTTCTTATTTTTACATGACGTACAATCTACTAATCTACTATTGTTCTATCGTACTGTCTACTCAAGATTTGCTAAGTAACTAACGTTTGGGAGGCATATTTTTTTGAAGTAGCAATTAACATTAGGTACTCCTGTATAACCGAAAGATCGTTTGTCGATTCACAGAATGAATAGAAAAATTACTGTTTGCACTGGAAAATTTCTATTATATATAACATAAATTGCTCGGCATCGCTAATAATAATTCTATGTTATACGTGTGAGATAAACTCTAAATAAAATGTGCGGTTCGTCAAAGTTAAGATGTTGTGCACACTGAATGATAACATCCTGTGTAGATGAATATTCAATAATGAAAAATAAAAAGTTAGCGCTTACACTAAATATTTTCGATTTCATTTCACTCACATTGATTGCCATTGATGAAAATAATTTTATTTTATTTGATAAATGTGCGATTAATTTCGAATGGCATGCGCCGTTTACCGTTTACTGTTTGTCTTTTGTCAATTTTAAAATAATGTTTAATAATATAAACGTACGAAATAATATTAGTACGAAAATACGTACGAAATAATAATATTATCGCAAGTTCAATAAGTTGGTAAAGTTTTATAGCAATCGGATGAATGGTATGTCAGCGCATAAAATACAAACAAACAAGAATTCATTTTTATATATTAGATAATAATATGTAATAATATATAATAAGAATAAGAAATCCTCATCACATATTTAATCCTGCGCATTCCTACGTGTATTAAATATTTCAAGCAGAACCTTTAATTTTAACAAAGTTAGGCTTACATAATGCTGTTTTAATATTTTCCTTTATAGGTTTTCATTTGAAAACATTTAAGAACATCTTTTGTTGATGTTTCAGTGAATGATTAATTCTATACGATCACTGGTAAATTGGCATAAAAATTTATCTTTCCTATATGTTTCGGATTACAGAATACATAATGAGAATTCTTTTGAATAATATTTATATACAAGAAAAAAATACGCACCAAATACCATCATCAAATGGAAAAAGACAAAACATTTTCAGAGTTTAAGATTTTGAAACCAAATGCGTTCAATAAGGGAAAAGAATTAAAAATGCATTTCTCATCTTTCAGTTATTATTTTATTTTTACTTTTTTTTAATATCGAACTCTAAAAAGAAAGAAGCAGGGACAAAAGAAAGATGTGGAATACGTGTAAAATGAATTTAACTTTCAAACTATGTTTGGATTTTTCAGGAAGGCGAGTGTAAAAAATAAGAAAAGTTATTAATTCTTTTTTGGAGAAGAGAGAAAATATCGAGTTTCAGCCACCAAAAGGATCGACTTCAACTATTAAAAGTCAATGAAAATTCCGAAACAGGCTTTTCGACAAAGATCGAAGAGATTGTGAATATCAAGAATCCAAAAGAAAGTATTGAAAAAATGCGAATCAAAGAATTAATTGTTTCATTATGGAAATATTAAAATTTATTACTCAGCACATCCAATAAATGATGAAACAAAACAAATGACATTATTCATCAGGATTGATTTTCTGTACTAGAGAACTGTTACGTAACTGAAATGTAGATTTATTTCCTTTTAGTCCTATAAGAGCGAAAAAATCTAGAAGCTCTAGCTTTTCATAGAGCTTCTAGATTTCTAGATCCCTAGGGCAAAGAATCTATTACAAAGATTTCTAACAGATGCTCTAAAAGTGGATACATAATAGTGATTTTCAAACTAATTTGCCGACGATAACGACAGTTCTAAAAATAAAAGTATTTTGATTCCCATTTCTGAAAAGAACCGAGATTCCGTGATTCCTCTAGAAAATTCCATGTCCTGTCAGAAAACGCGCTTAAATACGAGAAACTGAAAGATTCGGTCACTTTTCTGTTTGGAATATTTATCTTTGCTAATTGATGTTCAAAATTCTGTTTTACCTCGCTTGTGTTTCTTTTTTGCGTATGCTTTTTTTTCCATCGAAAAAAACATAGTTTGTCATTACCCAGCTTGTATTATTTATGTATTATTTTTACCCAGCTTGTATTATGTTTATTCAGAATCAATACTTTTTTTTTTTTTTTTTTGCGAAAACTAAAGATTTTACAGTTATTTCAAAGACACCTAATTCCTTTACCCTGGTCCTATATCCATTATAGTTGATCAATCATTCTTCAGAAATACCAAAAAGATAATTGCAGCAAAATCGTTCTCTTTTAGAAATTATATTTATAAGTAGGAACTTTGATAATAAGTTTATAAGCAGTAGTTACAAAATCCTTCAATAAATAAACTTATATCTGATTATTTATTTCTAAAATCAGAGTAATGTATTTTCAGGCATACGTAATATTTTGAATAATGTGAAAATATAATAGTATGAAATAAGAGAAATTACTTAGAGCCTTTACCCAGATGATATTGATATTGGAATTCAAGACAATAAGCTTGCACATCGGGCTTCGAAATTGACTTGGATACCTGCCTCATTCCATGCTTCATTTTGTGATGTTTCAGTATATATCAAATGATATATCTATGGGAAGTGGCAAGAAGTTTGGAACACGCAAGTTGATGATTCATGCATTCTATTCAGCCAACCGTAAATATGTAGGCAATTTTATCCATTCGATGTGCGATGGTTAAATTAAATTGTTTGCGCATTGGACACAAAAGATACAGATATTTTTACACAGATATTTGTCGTTTGATGAACGAGCTGCCCATTGCACGGAATTGTGATGTTGTCAGTTTGATGTTGATGTTGTCAGTTGTCTGCATCATCTAAAGCTGAAACCTCACCCGAAAATTTTTGAATTTTCTAAAGCCATTGGCCTTTTCACAGCAACTAAAATTTTACATTTTTTTCATACATGTACCAACACGTGATAATTCACAGATTTTTTTAACTTCAGATTTTTTACGATATTACAATACATGTTTATTCCATTTATACCTTTATTTCTATCCTGGAACTTTGTTAAAAAAAACAAAGTGATGTTGTCCTAAATTGGACTTTGCGCGAAAATACATCATACCATAAGTACCTAACAATTGATAAGAATTTCTTTCATATAAAGATGGTATAAAAAATTTAGTAAATAAAAAAATTAAAATAATTGTTAAAGCATCGCATTTCTATATTGATATATTTACCTAACTTCGTAAAAAAGTTCGAACAATTCTGGAGCAATCTGAAACGTATAATTTAAGATAATTTAAGATCAAAGAAATCTGTTTCGATAATAGAATTAAATGTAATATCCTTTAAAATTTAAAAAATGAAATAGAAAAAAATGGTATCAATGCATAGGGTACACTCGTTCATTATTTGCGGAGCAAAATGCTTAAAGACTAATTTAGAACTAATTTAGAATTAATTTGAAAGATGAGATAATCTCAATCTTTTTTATTTCAATATTTCTCTCAAGGAATAAAGTAGAACATGTTTTGAACTTTTATCCTTTTTATTATTCATGTCGGAAAAGAAGACTATATTTTGAATGAATTTTAATGCACTTTAAATTATTTTCAGTAATATAAATGCGATTCCGATAGTGTTATTTTTTAAGAGAAATGAGAAACTTTCAAATTTCAAGATGATAATTATTTTTTTTTTCTTTTCTTTCAGTAAAGAACTGAAATATTTTGAAATAAACTCTCAGAAATTGATTTTTTTTTAAATCTTGGTAACTCTCTTCCAAAAGTAATCTTCTTTTCAAAGCAAATTGTGAAAAGAAATGCATTTGGATCTTTCCAGTAACTAAAGCGAAAATTAATAATTTTTGAAAAATTCTTATTTCATTTAATAAAAATATTTTTTTTACATATTTATATGTTGAAAATTGACTTTTAATTTATATTTTCAAATACTTTGATTTATATCTTCAAATACTTAAAAAGATAAAAAAAATATTTAAATTAATCTTTTTGCTATATAAATATATCCATTGATGATATTAATTTTTTGTCAGAAATGCTTCATTGAATGTTTTTGTACTTCCTTATGGGCAGCTATTAAGAAATTAAGAAATCTATAATAATCAATATTATATTAAGAATATAGGACATTTAAAAAAGGATTTACTGTGATAAAAAAAATTAATACTTTACAATAAATCATCTCAGAATTATTGTAAAAGCAAAAGGATGATGACTTTAAAGAGTAAACAGAAGCTTAGTATAGAATCAATTGGATATAATTTAAGATAAATTAAAAATATGTTTCGCAAACATGATTTAAATATGACAAGAATAATTAAATAGTTAAACAAATATTAATTATAGCTAATAATATACAAAAGGCTCTCAAATGAAAAGGTAGGAAATGACATTGTGGGTATAAACGAAGACTTTATTCAAAGTATACACCATAGGCCTGAGCACAACGATCCCATTGATTAAAGAGCCGAAAGATTCCTTGTTGCCAGAATTCCTGTGGCCATGACGATACCCAGTCCTTCACAGCGTCCTTGAGTTCGCCGTCCGAGTTGAAGCGCTTCCCTTTCAGAGGTGTTTCCAGGGGACCAAACACATCAAAATCGCAGGGCGACATTTCCAGGCTGTAGGGCGGATGGTCGAGCTGCTCCCACTTGAACTTTGCCAGTTTCGCGTGTGTGACCCTGGAGACGGGTGGATGCGCGTTATCAACCTCCGTGAGTAACTCCGATCCTTTTTTTCTTGATAGACCTGCGTAGTTTTCGTCGTGTCTCAAAGTACATATCGGAGTTAATTGTTCTTCTGTGCTCGAGTATTTCAACAAGTAACGCAGACCCACAGTGTTGTTTCGTACCTTTTCATTTGAAAACCCCTTGTATGATGCGTGACAAAAAATGTTTTGAAGAAATTATTGCTAGGAAAGTTGCTGTAAATTTCAAGTATGCGAACACGTACAAAATTAGCTTTTAAAGAATGTTATAAAATTATTAAATTTTTAAATAAAGTACACTGAAAAGAAATCTATGATTTACATATATTTCATTTAAAAGTCAAAAAAGGTTCAGAAAATTGGTGTTACATGTCTGTTTTTCGTTTAAAAATAGATATAGAAAATCGCATTCATTGGAATTTTATCAAATAATGTCTAAAAAGTTTTTATATAATTTAGAATATATTCCCAGTTTCTACAATGAGAAGCGAATTATATTTTTCTTTAGACTCTTCTTACTATTTTTAGATGCTGGGATTCGATTTTTACATAAAATTCGATTTTGCAAAATTTTTACATTTTTTAACATAAAATTTTCAGTTTTGTTTGGCAACATAATCGAACCCCAGTATCCTAAGATTGAGCAAAAATATAGTTTACTTCACACTTTTGAAATTAGGAACATATTCTTTAAGATACATAGAAACGTTAAAGCTTATATAATAACTTTTAAAGCAAGTGTAGAATTTTGTTTTTCGTCGTGTGACTTCGTGCATAATACCTTCTGAAGGTAAAGACCCCTGAGCAATTAAGGGCAGAAGTCTGACTTCAGGTTCATATGAAGCAGAAACACGCACACACTCGCTTGCACAACCCCTTTTCACAGGGGGGGGGGGGGCTCATTCATGCCTCTCACAGACAGAACACATGGTATTGAACAACCATGCCCGAACCAGGACTCGAACCCGGGACGCCTAGATCACGGGAAAAACGCGATACCTCTTAGCCATGACGACGGCCAAGAGCAGAATCGTTTATATAATGCCGCATTGAAGAAAGACAGTCGAATCTCCATAGCCGAATGGTCATGGCACTGACCTGGGTTCGAATCCCGCTAGTGACAATGCGATTAACTGTATATGTAAATACTTAATTCCTTGATTTTATGTTTTCCTTTATTTCATGTTCCAGAAGATACTGGACATTTCTTTAGTTTACCAGACAAGTGTTCTGGACTGTTCTTACTGTCTCCAGAAGAGTATTCTGGAACTTTCTCTGCTTGTATAAAAGCAAAAGATTTGTCAGTTACTGTATTCTCAGTTCTCAGTTCTAAATTCAGTTAATAAATTGGTTTAGCTCTACCTCTTGTGTTGTCATTGACTTCTATACTATAGTTCAACGTGACAATATTAAAGCAAATGTAAAATATTCTTGATGAAGTATTAGATAGTTATGTACTAATTAAATAAAAAAAATATGCAAAATACATCGAAAAATCATTGTACTAAATTTTAGAACCTAAATACCAGAATTCAATTTAAGAGTTTTTCATAAGAAGAATTTTCCCAAATTTATTATTTGCAAATATAGCTTTTAAAGATGTAAAGTAATTTTAGAATGTAAGTTATTCTGATATTATAATGAATATAATTTCCCAAAGAATGAATGCAGAATTAAATTTAATTTTTTTAAAAAGAAAACTGTTAAGAAATTGAAAGTATTTAATAAATTTTATTTAAAGATTTTCTATCAAATTCGAATATTCAATAAAGTTCTTTTGTTAAAAATATCATTTTTTTTAAAGATAAAGGTATGCTTTTCAATCTCTATTAAAATCAGCAATTTAAGAAATGAAAGGGGATTCTTTACCTCATTTACAAACGGCGTAAAAATTTATTTCCATGCTCTTGAAAATGTCTCAAGATATACATTTGCTGCCTTTGAAATTGAAGACAAAAATAAAATGGAGTAAGCATTTATTCTCTTTTAAAAAAGTGTTTCAAGATGTTGTTAATAACTTAAGAAAGAAATTATTACTGTTTGTAATTTTGATATTGATATTCTGAAAAAAACAAGATTCGCTCAGCAGTTTATTTTTGTTTGTTTATTTTGCTTTTTTATTGTAAAATCGTGTTTTTTTGGTGAAAATATTTAGATACAAATCACTGATTGATTACATATGAATATTTTTCAATATTATATACGAACTAGGCATTTAAATAAAAAACATCATCTATGTACTTAGTTTAACATTTTATTCGAAACAATCTGCTATATTACATTATTTATTTTATAGTTTATCTATCCTTGTTTATATTTTGAACTTACACTTTTAACATGGTGAAATTGGGTTCGAGATGGCGCTATAGGACATTGTTAGCATGAGAGCAGATAGAAATAGGTCTGATAATTAACTATAAAAAAAATTTTTGTGTGTAAAATCTCCTTTTTTCAGGAATGGCATCTATATAAATAAACCTAAAAAGCAAAAATATTAAATGCAAATATATAAGTAAGAACTAAAGTAAAAAGCGCGACTCGGACCGAGGACCCGCAACACGAACTTACTTCATGTTGTTCTGACCACTATACTGCCCGACATACACTTCTAAGCGAAAGTTGAATACAACTTATTCTAATAGTTAGTTATAAAAAATGTTTTTCTTGTGTAAATTTTTTTTTCCTTTTTTTTTTTTCAGGAAAGAGACCTGTATAGATAAATTTAAAAAGCGAAGCCTTATCTAAATATAAAGTTTTATCCAAATCGTTAGAGCAGTTTCCGAGATACAATATATATATATATATATATATATATATATATATAAATCTTAACAATGATGTGAATGCCACTAATGCTCAGACTTTTATTTTCAATGACTTGTCTATGACCATTCTATACGTCATAATATAGTGGGAAAAAAAACGAGTATGCCTTTTGAGAGCTTTTATTTTTACACTGGTATAAACTGTAGTAACAAGATCACATTCCAAATTTCATTTAACTATGCCATTTCTTTGTTGAGTTAACATTACATACATTCTAAAAAATATTAACAGACAGTCAAACCTTCCGTAGATTTAGTTCAAAATTTGATAAGAGTTTAAATTTTAGATTTTGAAATTGTGTATTCTAATGAATCATTTTAGTTTTTGGCGTTTGCATTTATAATTTGTCAATCCTGCATTTTCATACAGAAAGATAGACAAATTTCTTATCAATGGATTCTGATCAAAAGTTCGTAGTAATCCATATATTTGGTCCAAAAGTTGCATCCTGAATTTCGATCTTCTAGCTAAAAGCTTCCTTGAATTATAATATTAAAAGGCAGATAGATATATTTTTCCAAAAAGTGGATTTCGACCTTCTAGCTAAAAGCTTCCTTGAATTATAATATTAAAAGGTAGACAGACATATTTTCCGAAAAGTGTTCTTCAATCTCAGAGACGTATGAAACTTGAAAATTTATCGAAATCGAATTTTTAGAAGAATAAAATATTTCTCTTTAAATAAAACGAAAACACTCTGAAAGAACTTTTTGAAAAATTGAATTGTTTATAGATTTTATTTTAAAAATAAAACAGACTAAGTCATGGGACAGCAATGTGTAAATGCTCAAAAAGCAGTGATATCTCATACAAAATGTATAAATGTGCAGTTTATTTTCTTTTTTTACAGAAATTTCTGTTGTTACACAAGCAAAGCATCAAAGAGGAGAATAATGAATCTCTAAGAATAATTTTAAGGATAGACTAAAAATATCCTCTACATCATCAAAGAAATGAATGAATAAATGCTCAATGTTAAGCCTGTTGTTAAACAAACAGTACATATAAGATTAGAATAATAACTCTGCGATTATCATTTAAATATAGGCTAAAAATATTTTCTACATAATCAGAGAACTGTATGAATAAATACTCAATATTAAATCTGTTCTTGCACAAACGAAGCATCAAAAAGAAAAATAATGACTCTGGGAGAATCATTTTGAGGATAGACTAAAAGTATCCTCTACATAATCAAAGAAATGTATGAATAAATGCTCAATGTTAAACCTGTTGTTAAACAAACGGTACATAGAAGATTAGAATAATAACTCTGGGATTATCATTTAAAGATATGCTAAAAATATTTTCTACATAATCAGAGGATTGTATGAATAAATATTAAATATTAAATCTTTTCTTGTACAAATGAAGCATCAAAGAGAAGAATAATGACTCTGGGAGAATCATTTCATGGATATGCTAAAAATATCCTCTACATAATCAAAGAAATTTATGAATAAATCCTCAATGTTAAGCCATTGAATATATAAATTTCCTTATTTCAATGTTTATTAACTTGTTTAATGGTAAAAACTGACACAGGATTCCTTAGATATCTGTATCACTTACTTGCAAGCGATAATTTCAGTTAAAGAGTGAACATTGATTATATATTCCTACACTCAATACTCGCGTAATCGAATTTTATATCGTTTATGTGAAATAAATCATTATTATTATTATTATTATTTTTGAAAATAAGTAAAGTTCATGTTAAATTACAATCGTCTGATCTGAAAATAATTTTAATATTTTGCTAACTTCATTATTAAGATGGTCGCTGAAGTTCTTGTTTCACTAAGATGTTACTTATAAATACAAATAAATTTAATATATGGTCCTTCAATAAATGGGTGTTGCAAATCGAACGTAGGAATCTTATAATTTTTTGAGAATATTTCCAAAACTATTTGGAGTTAATGCACAAATTTTTGGATTCCCACATTTTAGCACATTAGATTCATTCCAGTGCAAAAATCGTTATGATATAATTCATTTTTTTAAAAAATTAAATTTGTATTATATATGTGTTTATTTTGTGATTTAATGAAATAAGGTAATTCTCTTTAAGTGAGGGAAAAAGTTTCTCAAAATGTGTAGCACTTTCTAAGAAATCATCGGAAATTCATCAGACTCATTTAATATTCAAATTCTATTTTTCATAGCCAGATAACGTCAGAAATTATCATAAAAATTACACAAAAATTATTGAGTGGATATTTTCAGGACGATAAATCGATTCAATACAAAAAAGATGAATTGCTGCAATAGAAAAATTTAGTTATACTAGTTTGTTATCTATATTAATTATTCAGCTAATTAGTTTGTTGACTGGAGCAAACCTGTCTTCTCGAATCATTTCCATCAATACTGATTCTTGAAGATATGATAAATAAATAAAAAGTTGCAAAAGTGTTTTTTTTTTGACGATTGTACCATTAAAAGTGCAACTCGCCTTTATGATTTTACATAAAAAGAATATGATATATATTACATATATTGCATTTGATAATCTTTTTTTTTGTTAAAATTGTGAGCTTCTTTTACAATAATAGTTTGGAAATACAAAATACAGGGTGAGTACAAATGATGGACCCGATTTTAAAAAACCATATTTTGGAAACTGCTGCACATATTGCAACAAGTGATACCTGAATTTAAGGAGAAATATACTAATTTTTTTCAGTTACAAATGTTCGATGTGATACTCTCTTGTTACAGATCTGTATTCCAGTTTGCTCCAAATATTTTGCCGCATCACTCTGTCAATGTTTCTGAATGCTGCACAAATGTGTTCTTGTGTTTTTGTTTTTTTGTGTGTGAAGGGGGGGGGGGGGTTACATCAAAGACATTCTTATGCAACTAACCAGCAATGCCGAAAACACTGTCAGAACTTAAAGAACGCATTTGCGCAGCATTCAGAACCATTGAAAGAGTGATGCAACAAAATATTTGGAACGAACTGGATTACAGATTGGGCGTATGCTGTGTAACAAGAGAGTAACACATCGAACATTTGTAACTGAAAAAACTAGTATATTTCTCCTTAAATTCAGGTATCACTTGTTGCAATATGTGCAGTAGTTTCAAAAATATGATGTTTTAAAAATGAGTCCATCATTTGTATTCACACTGTATATTTAATGATTTAATCAATGACAATTCATATTAATAAGTGGTTAATCATTAATTTTCACGGGTTTTATGAAGAACTTGTTCCAAATTTGTAACTATAATATTTTATCCAAATTTCATGGTATTGTGAGAAATTATTTAAAAACTTGGTTAAAAATATTTAAATTACAAATTAAAAGAAAATTTAAAGTTTTGAAATACCTTCGATAAAGGCACAAAAGTAGTTCTCATACTAAATTAATATTAAATTCAATAGATTAAGCTTCTTTGATATAGCTACTTTTTTAATGAAACGTTTTTCTCTGAATATAAAAAAAATTATTGCAGTTATTATAACGTATGTTTTAAATAACATTTCTCTAGGATTTAGTTATTGTGTTTCTGCATACCACCATTTTAATAAAGCAAGACATTTTTATCTCCAATTTTATATTCTATGATTCAGAATAAACATTAAAAAATAATACTACCTCTTCCCATAAATATAGTAGCATTTGATGAATTTAATTCGTCGTTCAGTAATTGTACTAAAAGAAAATAAATATAGAACAGAACATTTAATATTTTTAAAAAAAACTAGATTAAATTAAACAATAAGTTAAAAATGTTTCTAATGTTTTATTTCGAGTGTTCAGATAATTCTTGAATTTTCTAATAATCCAGTTATTGCATTTTAAAACTATAAATAAGATTTCTTTACTGCAAATATTTGCCTTTTGATTCTTCACTTAAGAAATTTGTTCGAAAGTGCTTTAAATTTGTTTTAAGGATTTTCCTATTTTTTAAAAAATTCGGAGTAATTCAAATTTTTCAAATTCAATAACAAGGGCTGATTTTCTTCACTTTGAGGTAAGAGAAATACGTCTAAGTGTTTCGCCATAATATTTACATTTGTGTCGAAACTACTTTTTTCAAGATTCAACATTAGCATTAGATTCTTCTAGGCAATTATTTTCGGAAACAAGTTCCAAGATTCCTCAGATAATCATTCTGTTACATTTAAATTGATTAGCAAATAATATGACTTCACTTTTCTGTAGATTCCTTTAATACATCGGGAACTGGGCAATCAGAATTCTATGCTTGCTCGAAAATTCACTTTTATTTCATCTTGCTCTTACTATGGTTTATACACGATTGATAAAAAAAAAGAATCAATGACCCTTAAAGAGAATAAAATTATTTGTAAGAATTGTTTAATTGAAACATGTGTCAAAACAAATGGTAAAACAAAACTCGTGGAACATTGATTGTTCATTTGAAAGCTTAGAGCTTTGCGCTATTATTTACTGCATTTTCCAATCATTCCTGTTTAAATATTTAGTTGCTTTTAATATTAATATACAAACAAATTAAGCCTAAAACCTTAATATGGACTTTTTTCATTTAGATTTTCTGAAATTGGAATTTAATTCATTCTTTCTTTTAATGATTTTATTCTTTATAGTAGGAAGAAGAATTCATTTTCAAATTGTACATATAAGAAAACTCTTTCATAATATTTTTTATAAAATCCTGTATTTACATGTAAATAATTTTTAATTTTTTTCCGAGAAAAATTTTTTTTCAAGCTCTATGATATGAAATTGGAAACGCAAATTGCTTCTTAAATAAAATTTTAAAAAATGCATTCATGGGTTTTTACCATATAATTGACTTGCTACTCTATACTACTCATACTCTATCTTGAATAGAACTATCCACCAAACTGCATTAATTTACTTTCAAAAAGATAAAAACAACTTCTGCATTTTAAGAGTACAAAAACATAAAAGCTTTTTTTATTATGATTTTTTTAAACCGTCTTTTACAACTAAAAGTGGTTAATTTTTATATGGATACAATATTTTCCAACAAAATGCAAGGAAAGGAAGCTAAACGAAAATTCTAAAAGTGTGCACTTTAAAACGAAAGACTACATTACCACCATTATTCTAAAAGTATGCACTTCAAAACAAAAGACTACATTACCACCATTATGGGATACACTCTCAAATAAAAAATTACGAGGTATTTTGAACAAAAAGTTCCACTGCAAAAGGAAGAGTTATAAATTTTTTTTAGACTTTTCTCTAAAATTCTTAGGTTTTCTTGCACAGTAAAACAGGCACGTAATATAATTTGAAAATGTTTGCTTTATATTTATTAAGGTGAAATTGTTCAAGAATTCGTATACTTAGGTAAAAGGGGAAAAAACACTGTCTTTTAAAATGGACAGTTTTATTTCAGTGCTATAGTTATCAATATATTTAATATCTGGTGAAATAATAATTTCAGTGCTATAGTTATCAATATATTTCATATCTGGTGAAATAATAAATCCTATATTTATATAATTTGAACCAATCATATTAGATGGCATCATTTTTTCAAAAATCTGATGGTTCATTTATTCAAATTAGAATCCATAGCTTTCTTGGAATATTAAATTTTACATTGAAGTTTTACTTAGAAATAAAACTTTTAACGATTTTATTTCAGTTTAAAAAGCTCAAATAAGAAGATTAAATTCACTTTTGATGCTCGTACATGGAAGTAAAGGGGTTACAACAAATCTCGGAGGAAAGATAAAACTTTTTTTTGTAGAAAAAAATAAAACAAATCTTATTTTTATTTAAGTTCTCAATATTTTGTAATTTTATCCTTCTAATCAACTGCTTTTGACTATTAACTGCTTGTTCGAGAGTATAAACTGGATTTACTTTCAATTAATTTTCTTATGCATAACTTAATGTTCAAGATACCCTTTAAGAAAATGTTTTGGGGCATCAAATAGAGGGATAAAGCCTCACAAATGTCAATAAAGCCTTACAAATGCACCTGTTTTGTTCAATGCATTGTAATTTCTTCACCCAGACGGATCAAATAAGAGAGTAGAGTAACAAAACAATTCTTTTATTTACAGCCTTATATATGCACACAATATTATTTGCAAATTTACACAACAGTTGAAAGAAGATAACTCTAAAATGCTTTGAGCCAGACAAATAAAATTTGGTATGTAGTTTCTACACCCAATTTGCAGATTTCTGCCAAATTTCGAGTAATATATATTCTGAAGTATAGCGCCGGTTTGGTTGTTCGACTATTAGTTAACACAATATTTACAAAACGAAGAGAGCAGGGTAGATGAAATTCGGCACACAGATTTATCATCTAGAGGGCAGACACCTGTGAAATTGTGAACCCTTTTCAAACACGGGTTGAATGTATTTTCAGAAAGATGTACACACAATAATTCAAAAATGTAATGACTTAAATATATCAAATTTTCTATGGGATTTTGTGGCTACAAGTGCAGTTTTGTACCTAATTTTTCTATCAATCAGTTGAGAAAAACATATCTAAAACATGAATTCTATTTTCGTGTATTATTCACTTCATGCCATATTTACACAACAGTTGAAAGAAGATAACTCTAAAATCTATATTAATCGCCAAATAACCCGCCAAGGTTAATGCGATAGATTCAGTAAAAAAAGTGTTAAATTCACGCCAAAAGTTAGTATTTTGTAACTATTGTATACCAATGCCATGTAAGGGATTCTCTGACGCGATGACAACTTTTTAGGAACAGCATAGTTTATTCAACAGAAAGTTATTAAACTCTGAAAGCTCGTCAGGGATAAACTATTTTATATGAAAAAATAGTATTATTAAACTATATAGATTTTCTAAGTTATAAATGTTTTCGTCACCATCCAGATTTACAGAACTGTGAACACTGAATTTGCTCAGTGACTGCAAGAGCAAACAATTTATTCTGAGAAAAAATATTGCAATAGCAAAATGGAGTTTGGTTTCATCACAATTGTATTTTTATTACTGTAGTTTACACCACTTGTTCTGAAAAAAGAAATTGAAGAATCAGAGCGGAGAGAAAAAAGTAGACGAAACTTTCTTCTCGAGAAAGAGTGAAAGGACTTTTGTTTCAAGTATTTCAAGAAAGACATTGGAAAATGTCTCTACTATGTTGAAGAAAATATATCTGTTGCAGTCTTTCATTTTGTATTTCTATCTTTTCTTCATCTGTGATCCTTTTTTTCCTGAAAGGAGCTTGTTTTCTTAGAGAATAAGAGTGACTTTTCTTACAAATTTTCTTACAAAGGGAATTCAATCTTTCTTTTCTATTATATACACGTAAAATTTAATATACAGTGTTTGGTAAGTATCTTTATTATATTTCAGGGATTTTTATATTTCCTATGTTACTTTGAAGTCTTACAAATGCAAAATCAAAACTCTTATCCATAACTTTTTATGTTTAGGCACACATGAAATAGTTCTTTAGAAAATATTTTATTATATAGGAAATCGTAAAAAAGCAACATAAATTGAAATCTGCTATCGCAAATTTCAGGTTATCATATGAGAACATTACCTTTTTTAAAGTCACGTGGCATTATATTCGACAGAAAAACATCGAGCTCTCACATGACTCAAATTTCGCCATCATCAACACTTAGAAAAGCGATAGTTTTTGACCATCTCAAACTAAATCGAATTCTAAATTTTTTTTCCCCAAAAACAGAAATTTTTTTCGAGAAAAAGCAGTTTAAAACTCGGTTTTAAACAATCACGTGACTATCAGATTACGCATGCGTCAATATTCAGAATATATATATATATATATATAACCAATCAAAAGCAAGGAATAGTTTGAAAACTAAACTAAATTGACAACGAAAGCAAAACAATTACAAAAACGCAACAAAAAATACAACAACAACAACAACAAAAAAATCTATTCAAACAACACCAAAAAAGGAACAGGTAAAAAACTTCATAGTATTTAGAGAGCGCAAATGCTGCTACTTCTAGAACACAGATGAACTGATACTAAAGTATAAAAATAAAGTAAAATGGAAAAACAAAAATAACAAATAAAAATATTAAAAAAGATTAAAAAAGGAAGAATCCGGCCTGAAGACTTTTTCAAGGGTCACCCTCAGGCATGGATTCAAAAAAGGGATTTTTTCTGTAAAGGAAATTAAGACAAACGTCTAATAATGATTCCTTCGTGACCCGAAAATCCCCTGAAATTAGGCCTAAGAGATATACCATTTTAACAGAAAGGAAAATACAAAACAACCAATTAGAAGAAAAACTACTAATAAGTAAAAATACACTAACAAAAAACACCAAAAAATAGACAAATTAAACACAGAAAAAATAACAAAAAGGTAAGAAATATAACGCAAAGACAGAACATACCTTCTATAACATTCCAGAAAATCCCAAGCTTACGATTGTGATTCCCGCCCATTAAAAACAAAGCTAACGGCAATTTAGGTAAAAATTGTAAGCTCGCAGCGCCACCTATTGAGTGAAAAAAAAAGGAAGGAAAGTTCAAATTTTTTTATTAATCCCAAACCATACCTTGTTTAATTAAAAAATTGACATTACAGTAATTTTTGGGAAATTCATTTTTAATTAAATTATTAATTAGGTGGTTTGATGCTTCAATATAGGAGTTTTTATTATTGCAAAGCTTTTTTATCCTGTTAACTTGTGAGAAAATTAGATTTTTGAAGATTTTAGAGTTTAGATTCGAATGGTAATTACATAGTTTTGTTATTTTAAAGTTGAATTCGTCCCTTTTATCGTAAATACCAACAATTGTTTTATCATTATCAATTCCGATTTTTAAATCCAGAAAGGTAGCTTCAAGTTGATTTTTATTCGTTTCTGTTAGAATTAAATCTTTTGGATAGCAATTAGTTACAATATTAGTATTGTCGAAGTCAATCAGAAGTAGGTCATCAATATATCTCCA
>JAPMOR010020556.1:126810-164814 GCA_026543865.1 Argiope aurantia
ATATATATATATATATATATATATATATATATAAAGGGAGAGAGAGATATGACTTTCGATACCTCTCCTTGCTGTTTCACGAGTCCATGACTGACATTTGCGTTAAATGTCAGTCATGGACTTGTTAAATGTGACAACCTTCTTTACCATTTTCTAATAATGTTAAAAGCGAAAAAACAATGATGCCTCAGAAGCGATAACTCTCCAATTTTCTGCCCATGCATTTTGAGTCTTCAACCCCAAACTGAAGCAACATCATGTTCTCTCTTGTTAATACAAACATAAATAATATTTGTCCATAAGATAAAAAATATCGGTATAGCTCATTTCAAAAAAAATATTAAAATCAACATATTCTTCTCTAAATTCATATCAGAACAGAACTAAGTGTAAGATAAATTCATTTTAAATGAATTGAAAATATGCTTCCATCACCAAACAATGTAACATTTCACAAAATTTTATTTCATTTGAAAGCACAATAAATTTACATATTTCACTAATGGTCGCTCGTCTGATTCTATCCAATTTTTCCAGACACATTGGGGAAAAAAGAATTGACATAGTCTTAGTCTCAGCGACGATACCGATTTTGCAAATTATTTTCGAAATTTCAATTATACAGTTCACCAATCAGAATACTCAATGTTTATTATGCAAATGAGATTTCATTATAAAACTCTTAAAATTTACGTACTTTATCAATGGTCGCTTGCCCATTCTTTCTAAAATTTTCAGACATATTGGGAAAAAAGCAGTAAAATTGCCTCAGCCTCCGCGACTGGATCGATTTCGATTTTGCCTTTGAGTTGCACAGATCACTAAACAGAATTCTCAATGTTTATTGTGCAAATGCAGTTATATATATATATATATATATATATATATATATAATTCGATATATACATAATTTGAAATAGCAAATAATTTACTGTACCGATTCCGACAAAATTTTATACTTGATTTTATATTATAAGACGTACAATGCCAATCTTCTACCATTCATCAAATAAATATAACTATATTTTTTTTAACTTTGCTGCTCCGAATGTGAACAAAATCTAATTCCTTATTTTTAAATATAGGGTGATCATAATTTTTTTTTTACAGATATACGGGTTTTTAGCGTCCGGTCCGTGCAACCGAATGATATAAGATTTCATATAAAGAGATTCTGAAGCATGAACTCGGGATTCAGTCAACGGTAACACAAGAGCGTTCACAGTTATGGCTGTAGGAAGAGACACTCGAAATTTTTGAATGCCAATGCTCTTCCAGTCGCAAAATGTTCAGCACATGCGAAAACCTTAAAACGGTTACAGAACAGTACGTTCACAAGGAACAAGAACTTTTGCATGCACAAATAGCAGAAAACGGGAAGAAACCAGATGGATTGATCTCCCCAAAGCTTTCTCGCACACTCTATAATAAGTTTGTCATATTAGAGAACGACTTACAAGGCATTGGCGTATACTAGTTACGAAATATTAAGTGTTAATGTGAATTTAATATTTTTTCTGAATCTATCGTGTCAATTCTTTTAGGGTTATTTGACAATTACTCCCGGCATCCGATAATAATATCAAAAATTCGAATTTGTGTTTAAGTCACATTTTTCTCAAACGATTGAAACAAATATTTGACACAAAACTGCACTTATAGTCACAAAATCTCATACCAAATTTGTTATATTGATGTCACTGCGTTTTTAAACTATCGCGTTTAATTGTTTCTGAAAGTACGGACCAACAGGCAATAAAACCGCTGTTGGATTTAGTACAAAATTCGACAACTGTCTGTACTATGAACGTTTAATTTGCTTAACGAATCTTATCTATCTGTTTTTGTTCTGTATTTGTTGTGTATTTATTTTTTGTATATTTATTTTTTGCATTTAACTTTTATTCGAACAGTTGTGCTTTCTCTTAGCAGATTTTCCACAAAATTTGATATATATATCTGCAAATTTGATGTAAAGACCGTATGCCGGATATCAACCATCCAGCTCAAAGTTTTTTAAAGTTATCTTTGCCAGAGACAAACGGACATTTTCCAAAAAATTGTGTTTTTTAATTCATGGAAGCGTTTAGATTCTACTATTCTAAAACGTTTAGATTCTACAGTATCTGGAGTTCGAATTCTTTGACATTTACTATTTTTTCTATATATAACATATACGAGAAAATGAAAATAGATAGAAAGAATGGCGTTCTGTGCACGCCAATTGATTAACCACTTTTCAAAAATTCCACTCAGTCAGTTTTTCTTTCAGCTTTCAATCTTTGTGTTTTAGACTTAAAAGAAATTTCTTTAGACATCTTAAGACTCAAAAAATTACCTTTTCGATGACATCAATTTCATTTCCGTGTGCTTTTTCCCTTAATTAAAAAAAATATTATACATCGATTTGATGAACAATCTGTTTTAAAATGTAATAATGGTATTCAAACTCCGTCCAAACGTTCAATCTCGTGTTTTTGCGAATCATAAATTCCTACAAGTGCCACCATCTACCCGACTCTTCTGAATTTGAAGAAAACTGAATTAATTGAATTCATGTTTTTCCGTCATAATAAGTAACGGCCGTGCAGAAGAATCGGGTACATGGTGGCACTTGTGACATTTTTAAGACGCTAGGTCGCCAAAGGTATCAACCTTTTTTTTTTTTAAATCCACTTACATTAATTAGTTTGAGGGGTTTTCCTTTAATTTTTCTGTCATTTCGAGAATATAATACACATTTTCCTCTTTTTTCCAGATAACAAGGTAAAATTTTCAAAAAGATGCATTCCACTTTAATCCTTTAAAAGACTTAAAATTCAATAATATAGGCAAACAGGCTGTTCGCTAAAGGCGTCTAGTATTTAAAAAACCTTTAATATTTTATAAATAATTCATAATTCATAAAAATTTATTCATTTATTTGATTGGAAAAGAAAATTTTTGAAAGTCATTTGTTTGCAGCCTCCTATTAGCTTAGTAACCCTAGGTATCTGCCTAGTCTGAAATCCACCGTTAATTGCGATATACAATCAAATTTACGTCCTTTCCAACTGTCTATATCAATTACAAAAAAAAAAAACATTTTTTCTTGAAAGTAAATGAGAAGTGCAATTTACTTTCACGAATATTCTATATGTGTCTCGTTATATAGAAAGTATTGTAAATATCAAAAATTTCGAACTCGAAATTTCGGCGAACCCTACGTTTTAGACTCTCATGAGATAGAAAAACGCATTTTTTTAAATGTCTGTTTATATGTGTATGTCTGTGACGAAGAAAATTGAAAAATACTTTGAAATCAGTGGTTGAAATTTGGCATACAGTCTTCACACCAAATTTTTAGATTGCTATTAAAGTTGGAGTAAAATCTGTCCAAATGAAGTCTGTTTATCTGGCTTCGATAAAATAAATTAACGCAATAACTATAAAACGAAAAACGCAAGATAGATAAAATTTGAACACAAATTTATCATCTATACTATAGACACTGATCACATTTTTAGCCAAATTCAACCGGAAGTTGGCTGTCTGTCGGTCTATTTTTTCCAGAAACATAAAAGTGAAATAAATTAAAACCTCTTTGATTTCAATGTATCAAATTTGATATGGGAATTTGTGGCTATAATTGTAGTTTTGTGTCCAATTTTGGATTCATTCGGTTGAGATGAAAGGGTCTAAAACGCAAATTCTATTTCTGGATCTAATAATTGCATGCTCGGGATTAATCGCCAAATAACTCGCCAAGAATCCACAATAGATTCAATAAAAATATCGTATTCATGCCAAAGGTTAATATTTTATAACTATTATGCGCCAATGCCATTCAAAGCATTCTCTGGTGTAACAAGGTTTTTTTTTTTTTTTTTTTTTTTTTTTGAGAGAGAGAGAGAGAGTGTGCGAGAGAATTTTATGAGATCACCCCAATTGTCCTACTCATGTCGAACTAAATAGCGAAGGAATTCTGAATTTCAGTTTATCCAATTCATCGCATTAGCCAGACATTCGGGATCAAGGAGTATTTTATTGTTTATGTCATAAAATATTCAAAATTTAGTTAATAGGTATTAAAAGGAGTTTTTTATTATTATTATTTAGAGTGTTTTATTTAAGAAAATGTGCTTTCTAAAGCTACTCCATCAATACTTTATAGGAGGTTTCAATTTAAGGCGATTATAAAGGAGATTTCAATTTAAGACGATTATAAAGAAGGTTTCAATTTAAGGATATTATAAAGGAAGTTTCAATTTCTAAAGGAGATTTCAATTTAAAGAGCTTATAAAGGAGCTTTTAATTTAAGGACATAGAATTAAAATAATTATTAGAAGATGTTTTATATCCTTTACAAAGAATTTGTTGAGAAACGGAGTATTAAAAAGAATTTTAATGAAATTATAGAAAACAGTTGCTTTTAAATTTTCATTAATGGTGATCCCCATTCAAAATTACATTATTCAATTATGTTTTTAATCGAGAAACAATTTTCAAAAGCCTTTCGCTCAAATTAAATTTACTAATTAATAATTTTCCGCTGAACTCTCAATCAGAAAATCACATTTCTGCTTTTGTGTTCAGGTATTCAACACATTATCTTAATAGTTAATAATTATTTTATTGGAAATCATAAAGACTTTGCTAATTAAATCTAAAATGAAAGGTTTAAACAAAGTTTTACAATTCGAAAATAATATTCTGGGCATTATTTTTAAATTGAAAAATGTTATTTAAATTTGTTAACAATATCCAGTAATTTTGATAAGAAATGAAAAAAAAATGTTATTAAATATTGTGAAATTTCAGATTGATCAGACTGACTGCACATAAAAATGAAAGATAAAGCCTTTTCGGAATTTCTGAATATAAAATCTTAAATAAATTATAAAATAATACTATAAATAATTTTAAATAGTTGCACACTCATTTGATATGCTCATCCTCGAGGACTTACAAATTTACTTCCAAATTCAAATTAATTTCGTTATTTTAAAAAACTTTCCATGATATTATATGAAACCTACAATAAAAAAATATTTAGAAATAATTTATCCATTAAAAATTCTATTACAGTGTATTTGATTAAGAGGAAGGTTTCAGTGCTAAAAATATGAAGTATATAAATTGTCTTCAGGCCGGATTCATTTTATCTTTCATTTTGATTCTTTGGTTGTAAACTTAATATTGATTTCTAATAATTCTTCTGATTTAAATAATTGAATTAGTATCTATATATATACTCGTATTATACTTGCATTATAATTACTACCTATAAATTATATATAATATTATATATAAATTATTATAGATTATTATACTAGATATATACTATTTTAAAATGAGGATAAGGTAATAATTCTTCATTTTGCGAAAAATCAAAAAAAAAAAATCATGAATGAAAGACAGAAAAAATTTAAGTAACATTTCTGACTTTATAGAATAATGAAAAACTTCAATCAAATTAATGTCTACAAAAAGCCCATATAGAAGGTCAACGAGTTAAAATACTAACAAAATTCTTTTTCTAAGTAATTATTAGTAATTTTGTTTTTTAAAAATCATGGTTAACATGGATTTTCTATATTTTGAATATACTAAGAGCGTTCTATTTTTCAAACAATTATTCGTAATATATACAAAAATATCAAAAATTTTCTGTATTTTCCGCATTTATATTTCTTATTGTTCGCATAAACATCTTTGGACCGCAATTTTTCTATGATGATTTGTTCCCGAATTTTGCTTGTATAATGCGAAATAATTTTTTTCCATAGATTTCCAGGACAATACGCTCGCTATGTGAATCATCCAGTATGAAAGATGCTCCTGAAGTGAGACACATTTTTACTTTTTGTTTGGCTTGTTATGCGAATCACTCGGTATAAAAGGTGCTCCTGAAGTGAGTCACAGTTTTACTTTTTGTTTCGCTCGCTGCGCTAATCACTCGGAATGAAAAGGAAAATATTTTACCTTTTGTTTTTCTCTTTGTGTGAATCACCCGATATGAAAGGTGCTCTTGAAGTGAGTCACATTTTTACTTTTCGGTTCGCTCGTTATGCGAATCACTCGGTATGATAGTCATCGAAATCAATCATCAAATGCGAATCACTCGAAATTTCATTGAGATATATAATAGAATAATTCAAAATTTTTCTTAAGAATTGATTAAATACTTACCAATGGTCCTTTCTATGCGTCTTTTTTCAATTCCGGCTATTAATTCACACTCTCCCTATCTATATATATATATATATATATATATATATATATTTATTTATATATATATATATATATATATATATATATATACCTTATTCAAATTTTCAATTCTTAATAAATCACTTTTTATTTATCCACTCAAGTTCAAATACATTTTTATAAACTTGTAGTGGATGACATTTGATGTTAATAGAGTTTTTTTTCATATTAATTAATTAATTAAATTTGTCCAAAAATTTCTATTTGGCAGCCAAAGTCACCAAATCCGTCGGCATGTGACCAAATGTTCGCCTAACACTCAGATTACTGACGCGACACCCGATCATAAATAATATAATATATATATAAATAATATATGAAAATAAGTAGGAATTGACTTTATATATATATATATATATATTACTTGTTATTCAGGCATTTGAGATAAATTATGTCATAAATTTTTCTTCATTATGGAAATTGGATGTCTGATATATTTAGTTGTTCTTCTCCTAAATCATTGTTGATTGCTTGTTATAAGAATATTTTGAAGTTCAATTCTGCCAAAACGCCTTTGATTTCGATTTTTAGGATCACCTATCTAATAATCGAAGAAAATCACCATATGAGTATCAGCTATAAAATTAATAAACATTACAATTTTTTTTCTTATACAAAGTATAGAAAAAGTAATGAAACAATCAAGAAATCTGAACTTGAGATTAATTAGGCAATTAAAAAAATACTTATCCAAATTATTTACTGATTATTATTCATAGGAAACGAAATAGTTTAGTTTGTTCTTAAAATAGTATCATTAATTCTTTCTTTCAAGTTTCTTTCTGGGGAATCTATGCGAATATAATCTTTTCTAAATGGGCCATTTTGAGCATTTTTCATCTAAAAGTCTATCTACAGCTCCCTTGTAATCCCAAACGCTAAATTATGCGAATATTTTTTATTATATCGGAATCTTCCAGCAGTTTAATATTGTCTTCGTTATAAAATAATTTACAAATCATTATATCTTTTTTACTATCAAATCATTGTTGAAACAGTTTTTTTTATTTATGCCCTGAAAGGGTCACATTGGTTAAATTGAAAAGACCTTGAGTTAAATTGGCTCGCAATTCACTATTATTCTCAAAATAAATATTAGATAGATTATTATTGTAATAGTTTTAATCTTATAGACATAAAAACTTAGAATCAAACAAGAGCAGTCGATATCTTATTGTTAAAATTAATCACACATACTTCCAGATATGTATATTTCAAATAAAGAAAGACACTATTTATGATTCTGAATTCAAAACAGATACACAAATTTCTTACATAATTTAAAAGTTTTAGCGAAATGCAAGTATTTTTTTAATATTAAAAACAGAAACATCGAATTATTCTGGAAAATTCGTAGATATATCAAACCATTTAGATCAGCTTTTATTGTAATATTTCATTTGCAAATTTCTCATTTCTTCACAGAGAAAATATTCATAATTCCTATTTTTCCTTTCATTCTTTACAACAGTTTCGATATTGAATTTCATGAAATTCATCATATATATGAAAACGACACTTCATTTTTGTACCATTTATAATAACCTTAATGGAATCTTCGCTCTAATACCAATAAAAAAATTTAGATTTTATTTACATAAGAACACTTTTGCAAGCCTAAAAACAATATAAATTTACGTACTATAAGATGGAGCATCATTAGAAATTATTTTCTAGCATCCGATTTTTCACAGGAAAGGAGAGTCACCTTTCTCATGTGAAGTTTTTCAACAGGACCAGGATAGCGTTGGTAGGCCTACCAGGTTGGTAGGGCGTTTGGATTCGCATCCCTTGAGTTGTGAGTACGAACGCCGCTGGCAGAAGACTCCCCTTGTATGTGGTGGCTGGTGGACGTATAAATCTGTCTTGGCCACTATGTCCTCCAAGTCGAGACAATACCACTGGGGTACTGGTTCAGAGGAGATCGGTTTCTGATTCAGGTCTAAATTACGATCTGTGGATGAGTGAATGAAATGTATCAATGAAGTTCATACAGTAAAAAGGGTCATGACGCATGAGTAGCTTAATCGTACTCTTGGCCTAGAAGGCGATATTGAAACAAGAGTTGCTGTCTCGGCTTAAAATAGTTGAAATTCGTCAGCGGGCTTGTCTATACGAGCGCCATAAGAAACAAAAAGCAGCAACTTTTTCATCTCCATTTATTAACACTAATACACAGTTTCAGATGGAAGGAGAGTCACTTTTCTTTTAAGAACATTTTCAACGACGTTTATTAATACCAAGACACGAATATATAAACGACAAAACACAGCCGAAGCGAGCATAAGCAATAAACAAAAAAGCAAACATAAAGCGAGCATAAGCAAACAAAAAAAAAGGTTAAGAGAAATGCCTCATTCACTTTTAATTACAAGAAAATAATTTAGAATATGATATCTCAGAGAAACAAATATGCTATTTTCCCATTTATATTTACAGGATGGGCAAAAAGAACGTAAAATTAAGCAAAATTAAAAAGCGGTTTATAGATTTAGCATCGGTAAGTCAAGGGATTTTTTTAGATAAGAAAACAATAATTAAAAAACAGCCGATAGGTGTCGCTAGTATGAACGACTTAATTGGAAATATGCAAATGAGACAGACAATTATAAATACATACGCTCTTGATCCAGAATCAGTTATATGTTGCAGACTATGTTAATAAACAAGGATACTATGTGGAAAAGATAAAAATTTGTTGGTGAAGCTATTTTACCTGAAACAGGAATCAGCGACACCTATGCCCTGCGTAAATTCCAACTTCAGAAAAATGTGAAGAATGGGAAATGACCTTTAACAGTGGCAGGCTTCATAAAGCTTGTACAACTGTATGAGGAAACTGGATCTCAGAAAGATCGTGTCTCAGACCGGACAACCCAGTCTAATGCCGACACGTTCGGAGCACTTTGCAGCCAAAATGGAAACATTATCTTCCGAAACTGCGGCAGGGACTAGCAGTGCACGAAAAGCTGGCAGACGCTTGGAATAGATGCCATGAACTTTTAGCATGATGCCATGAACTTTTAGCATAGGATGCTGTAGAGAGAGAAGCATTTGCCAGGTGAACTCGATCCCTGCTGGATCTTTAACATCTTGCGGGCATATGAAGCTCATTTTTTGCTTCAAGGCGACGTTAGTATACATATCTTTCGCATCTGGACGACGTCAAATCCATGAGTGTACGCTGAAAAATCACTGCATTTCCCCAAAGTCACAGTGAAGTGTGGGTTCACAGATTCTTTCCTCAAAGGGACCTTCTTCTTTGAAACAGTGTCCGTTAAATGGGCGAGAAACGGTGACAGCAAATGTCCAGGGTAATTTAACGCTTCTGCGCGAAAAGGCAGTTCCATGTTTGCGGGAAAAAGATGCGATTTCTGTTGTTACGTTTATGCAAAATGGAGTAAGAAGTCACATTGCTACTCCAGTCAAAGAATTCCAGATACTGACGTTCGATATAGAATCATTAGTAGACGTTGCAAGTTTCAACGGCCTTCTAGGTCACCAGATATGATATCAGAAGACTTTTGACTATGGGTAAATTTAAAACTCCAGGTGTATCAATCCCGTCCATCCAGTTTATCGGAAATGAAGGAATCAATCCGCTGAAAGATGTCATATATACAACTAGACATGATGCAGTCTGCCGTTGCTGGATTTGTGACACGCATACAATGGGTAATTGCTTGTGGTGGTGGACATGTCGGACACATACTGCAATAATAAATGATTTGGTTACATTATTTTTGTTATTTGCGAGTCTATTCTTTCACTTATGTACGAAACGCCACCTATAGGCTGTTTTCTTAATTAATTTTATTCTTAACTAAAAATATTCCCTTGACTTATCGGTACTAATTCTGCAAACCGTTTTTTATTTTGCATAATTTTACGGGTTTTATGAATTTTTAAGTTTTTACGAATTTTTTGCCTTTCCGGTATTTTTAACTTGTACTCTTTTTCCATCAGGTGGTTTGTCGGAGTTACTGGTTATATTTAATTTCTGCCAAATCGCTTCGACATCACTTCATGACAATGCTTCCTTCAAACTGCTAGTCAGTAAATACAAGCTATTTTAAATTATCCTACAATCGTTTTATTCATTCTGTAGATGAACTTTTCAAATTAAATCTTATCCATGATATCACTGTATCATTAAAGAAAGTAAATGTGCTGTTCATCTTTCCGGAAACGTAAAAGTGGACGTAAAAATTTTGCTTAATTTTTAATTAATTAGAAAATTCTATTTAAAGTTTCTAAAAAAGTTGCTCCGAAGTGCGCATTCCTTCCTCCATGGTATACCAAATTTGGTCACTCTAGATAAAACCGTCTGACCTGCAGAACAGACATACACACACACACACAAATATATATTAATGTGCAGATTATCTAGGTAATTTACACATTAACTAGGGTGATCCGTTAATGTGTAGAAAATTTTCATCTCACAAATTATCTAGATAATCTACGAATTACCTTGATAATCTACACATTACCTACTAGGCGATCGTTAAAGTGAAAATAAGATCTTTCCGGGAAAAAGAACAACGTTTCTACACAATTAAATTAATTGTTGTTTATTTATTTTTATATCTAAAGAATCAAATTAATATAATCATGAAAACCGCAAATCAGTTGATAGAATCAATCATTACTCAACTGAAAAATTATGATACAAAAAATCAAACGGTTTAACATATTATTACAATCAAGGAAATGAATTTGGCAAACATATGATAAAATGATGCTTACTTTTTTTGTAGTCTCAAGATTTGTGGCACTTTTAATTACGTACCAATTGTTTTTGCTACAAGTACACCTATTTGTGATACATTTAGATTTGCAGTCATATTTTCTGAGACCCTGCCAAAAAAACCCAGGGATCGTTTTAGTCTTGTTTGAAGTAAAGACATTTCTACAGCAAGGACATCTTCTTTCGTTAAAAATCTCTCTTTGCAAACACTGATTTCTAATCTCGCATACAATTGTTTTGGAAAGAAAATGAGAGAAGCAAACTTTAGAATATTAACGACACGGAAACCGCTAATGTGGCCATTACCTAGTTAAAATGCAGAAAACTCTTGATTCCGCACTTGAATGAACAGAGCAAATCTGTCAATCTGCAGATTAGCTATGTAACATGCACATTAGCGTATTTCGAGTTTTAATGGTAACACACACACACACATATATAATTTTAGAGATAAGGTATAAATCCTTATTAAAAAGGTTTTAATAGCTTATCATATATTCTCTAATAAGTCCAGACTAAAAGGTGTTATGAGTAGAAACAATATAAGATATAGAAAGATCTTAAGTTAATTTGTTGATCGTAGATGTAATTTTAAAATTCACTGTTTATGCTAGAATGTTAAGGAAAAACCTACTAGATTCTCTAAACTTTAAATTAATAGGAAAGCCTGTACTGCTGCTGTATAAACTGATTATATTAGTACTTGTATAAGCAAAATATATTTTGAAAAATTTCAAGAGAAAGAAAATTTTAAAATAAATCGGAAAAACTTCTTTCGTCTGTAATTAAAACTCAGCTATTTATGGACCTTTGAAAATCTATATTTTACATTTCCTTAATAGCGAATACCTGTTATTAACTGGGAAATCAATAAGACTAAGCCTTATTAACATGTAAAAATACATTATTTTTGTCATTCATTGAATTAAAATAATGAACTACGGTGCTTCATATCTACGACAGTTTTCAGAGGAAAGGAATTTTTTTATATAAAATGTTAGTGTACGAATGTATTTCACTAAACCTGCAGAAAAGAATAAGTGACGTTTTAAAAATTTGGAACCTTTTCTACTATGCTTCATTCGTTTAGCAATATCCAAAACTTTAACATTTTGTGCTTTTTAGAGCCATATTTTAGCTATATCAGCAGCATGGAATTGAAGGTTGCAAGGACTTTTTTAACTACCGTAGAATTGAAGAAAGAGCGGTGATTTTATTTTCGAAGTTGTTACATCATTGTTTAATTGTTGTTGTAATTGTTTTTTATTGTCCACACATTTTTGGGACAGCTTATTTTGAATTTTATTTTATAACAAACAATTTGTGTTATAAGCATAATGTTTCTGTATTGTAATAAGCTTATGTTATGATCACACTTTTTTGTTAATATTACTTCATGTTTTGCACTGTTCGAGAAAAGTCGCTTCCGTATACTTTTGAGACGCACTGTATAATATTCTAACCACTACTGGATAACCCTTCCATATAAGTAGAAAAACTATATCGAACTTTGTAACATAATAAAAAGGAAAAAAAACTATACCCAGAGATGTAATATTTTGAAATCAATTGCTCTCACTTCAGAAAAGGAATTGAAAAGGTATTTCATATATTTTATTTCTCATTTTATTCCTTTTTTTTCAATCATTCGAATCCAAGAGACCAAAAAACGAATAGAATAAATTTCGAAATTTTTAACTTCCAAACTTCGTTTAGTTTTTCCAGGTAAGCGAACAGAAAAAGACTAAAGATACGAATTCGTTTTGAAGAAGAGAAAAAAAAATGAATTTGAAAACAAAAGTCGAACAAAAAACTACTTCAATCATCAAAGTCAATGAAAATTTTGAAAAATACAAAATAAACAAAACATGTAAATAAAAAAATCTCAAAAGATTGTAAAAGAAAAATCGAATAAAACAGTTACAGTAAAAATAATAATATAGAATACTTAGGGAACAAAAATCCTTTTTACGAAATAAAAAATACTGTTATGAATAATTTTAATATTTTTCTAAAATTGTTATTTTCTACTCGATTCTGAAGTTTTTGTTGAAGAATTCACTAGTCAGTTCCATGCACATCTATTAATAATCTTGAGAAGTGTTTGTGTGGTTGTGTACCGCATGTTTTTAGACAAATCTATCGACTTTTAACCATGAAATTTAGGTAATAGTTAGTCGAAATGGCGACCGAATGCATTTGAAAATTCATATTTAAAATTTATTGTTTGATTATTTTTTTATGTGTTTTTTGGATGGTTTTTTCACTTATTTTTTAGTAGCATTTATTGTTTATTTTAAATACATTTTATTATTACTATAGAAAGGAGATATGTGCAAAGTCTAAGCAGTAAAACAATTACCATTTACAACATTTAAAAAAATCACTTTATATCTTATTATCTTATATTTTATATTTTATTGAGATTTCTTTAAAATCAAAAACCTTCTTCAATGTTTTTTTAGAACTGTTACGAAAGATCTTCCTTCCGACAATTTAATACCATTATCGTTTTCATGATTTTTTTTTATGTTATTATTCGAAAATTCCCGCCTATTTGAAACAAGAACAATTACAGCGTCTATATTTTTTAATTTATTTTAAATACATATTTTTCTGATTAGATTATTTTTTTATTTGATTCTTTACAAATCAGCAGTCAAAAGTGTTATTCCTTCGTCTACTTTGGAATATATTGAATTAGTTTACCAATTATTATACAAAAAAAAATATTTTTAAGACTTATCTTTTTATTTTTAACTTGCCTTTTTTTTTTTTACTTCCTTGTATATAGAGAAAGTATATAAATCGTCCACAAATTGGAACTCAAGATTTTAACGTATCTCCACGTTTCAGATCTGAATGAGTTCAAAAAACTAATTTCTGAAAAATGGACGTCTGTCTGTCTGTCTGTGACAAAGATATGCAAAAACGATTTCAGCTAGATGGATAAAATTCGGCATACGCATTTAACATCTACAGTATAGTCATTTATCAAATTTTGAGCAAAATCGAAAAGGAATTTAACTGCCGTTTGATCTGTACTTTCAGAAACATGTGAAACTCGATTCCTCGAAAGCGTAATTATTGTACTTGATTTCATGATTACCAATTTCCATGAATAGGTTCTTATTAAATTTTCATTTCTATCTATTTGGGGAAAAGCATAAATTCGGTATTCGTATACTGTTCAATCCATGCCGAGGATTAATCACCAAAAAAAAAAATTCGCCAAGGATGGCACGATCGATTCAATAAAAATTCGAAATTCATGCCAGAGGTTAATATTTATTAATTATTGTATGCCAATTGGATGCAAAGCGTTCTTTTTTATAACACATTTATTGAAATACATAATACATTATTCTCATTATTCTCCTAGGCACACTTTCCACAAGTTTTTGAATGTTGATCAATCTGGGGGCACTGCCGTGCCCTCGCCAAGTCCAGTAAAAACAAGCGGCACGGCCGTACCATCCTTTTCTCGAAGCATTTCAGGCCATTTTCGACTCCGTATAACTTCGTTGTGGATAAAACTAGAAGCCTGAATTCTCAGTAACCACGCAAGAATTATATAATCACGGTATATTTCAAATTTCATTAAATGTGAACCAGTAGTTTAAGAATTATAACTAGTCAAATTTTGTGAATTTTGTCACCGACTGACTGACCGATCATCAAAACTCTAAAGCACTTCTAGCAGACATAGAAGCTTCAAATTTAGAATACAATTAGTGTTTAGTGTATAAATCAAGTTAAATCTAAAATATTTTGCAATTTTGATCTAGTTTCCTAGATACAACAAGAGGTCGCTCGAGCATATGAGCACGGTTGCCGCTCACTCGGGCGTATTCACTTCTGCGCGCTCGTCGCTCGCTTGCACCGCGAGCGCGGCTATTTACAACCTTACTTACGCACATATGAATACGCACGTACGTAACTGGAATGGCAACGATCATTATACATTCATATGTATGTATTAAATATATATATGTATTCATAATAATGTATGTATATATATATATATATATATATATATATATATATATATATACACTTATTATTTCATTATTATTATTTATACATATACTAACTATGTACAAAAAGAAATGAGATGCCATCAAAAACATAAATTTAAAAAAAAACTCAGTCTCGCAACTCAATTCTTCTATCATAAAAAGTTGTGAGATCCATGTAATACCAAGTCGGTCAATTTCTTCAGTCCCTACTTAAGGGTCCCTCTGTCTTAAGTTATTGCGTAATTAGCTAATCTAACAACATCTTATAGTGACGATATCAATATTAAAATTTTTTTATGGTTTAAATAAATAGATTGGCTTGGCCATCGCACTAAACAATCTAATATAATATGTAATGTAATCTAATTTAGTGTAAAGATACATTGCGTTTTCCTTTTTTTTACTCATTTTTCATAGTATTTTCTTTCACTCGATTTGGAAAAGATATGTTAGATCTTTCACAGATTTTGGCCAGTTTCTGCTGAACCCTTTAATTCGGCGATCCAATTCGACTTATATGTTTTCAATAGGTTTCAAGTCTGGATTCTGGTTAGGCCAGTCCACTCGGTTCATTCCATTGTCATCATACCAATCCGTGGTGGATCTCTCATTATGATAAGTGGCGTTGTCATCCTGGAAATAACAATGATCCAAGCGGTAAAATTGTCAAAAAGTAGGAAGCACATTGTTGTCTAGAATACTGAAATAGGAATCGCCGCTGAGCTTATCATGAAATGGGGTCAAGTATCTCACTTCATACCACGAGAAACATTCCCAAACTATAATTCTACCTCAGCCAAACTTTACTTTAGGCTTAAGGCTTTCTGGTAAAGTAGAAATTATCCGACTAGTAGAAATTGAAAATTAATTCATCACTGCTCCACTCATTTACGATGCAATATAGAAGTGTTTTGTTCCACCTCAATCAAGCAGCGCGGTTGGAATTTGCAATCAAACGCTGATGGACCGTAACAAGACTAGGGAAATCAAGCAAATATGCTTCCTTGCGAATGGTATTTATAGAATCAACAGTCTCAGATGTTTGAGAGAACTTCTGGAGTATGTGGGGTATCGATTTAATGCAGTTTTTCCGATTTTTTTTGGATGCACTCGTCGGTGTCTATCTCTTATTTCGTGGGTCTACCAGGTCGAAGTAAATTCCGACAATCACCACTCACTTTCCACTTCTTAACCACAAAAGTTACTGTCGATTTTGGAATGTTTAACTCATTAGATACACCCCTTAAAGCTCAGCTATTTCTATTATATCCAGCAATTACTCCTTTCTTGAAGTCAGACACCTCTGAATTACGGGGCATCTATTATGCGACTAATACCAATGTTGTTTCCTCCACGATATATAAGTAGAGAGAGCGTGATGTAAACCAAAACTGACGATATCTTCATTTGCATGAGTGTCCAAATACTTATTGGTAGATAGTGTAGAAATTAATGCCTAGAAAATTATTTCCGTCATAAAAGTTTACTTAGAAATACATGAATATAATCATAGAGATATCATATTTAAGTGCCCCATTTTAGGGATGTTAATTTATAAGTGATATTTTTCCGATTATCCGCAGCTTTTTTATATATCAAATCTTTCTTAATAAATGTGAAAAACATTTTAAACCAGTAGTGTCGGGTTAATTGATAAAGGAGTTTTACCTAATTTCTTATTCTTTATAACGCAGATCCATTAAGCACTATTTAAGAGCAATTTAGTGGTCGTTTCTTAAAAACTACAAATGTATTTCTTTTGTACAGAAAGGCACTTTTTATTTCAAACAGGCATTGTATGGAAACGTGAGACGCTAAGGAGATTTATTAAAGCCGGAAATGTATGTAGATTATTCAATAAAAAATTATTATAAATTAATAAAAAGGAATTGACTTAACTAATTCACAGAATTATGATGGTCTTTCTCAAATGCACGCAATTACTTGCAATTTTCAGTCAATATACATGTTCAAAATACATGCTGAGAGCTATTTTTTAAAGTTCATTTAAACTCTCCTTTACTACTTTTACCCCTGCGTCTGATGATGAAACACGCTGAACCCCTAAGTTACTATGTGAGGGCTACAAAGAGGTTGAGAGATATATGTGAGGCTAATTTATTCAAGATAGTTATTAGCAATCTTGGAAATAATTTCACAAAAACACGTAAAAAGTGTAGTTAATCTGTGAGTGATTCGTGAGGCATGTAATGAAATGTTCAATCGTTTTAGTAGGTCTCCTTTATGACCTCTATTACCTTCCTTCATTATTATAATATGATGTTGATGTTTGATTCCGTCAGAGCTGTCACCGGAGCTCCGGGTCCATCATCCTTCGAAATAGATTGTCTTACCCTTTATGAAAATGTAAATCATCTTTTAAAGGTGCTACAAAGAAAAATAGACACCCCATAACCATTTATAGTTCTTTGATAATATACATCATCAGTTTATGTTGTTATAACTCCAAATATTTTATGTGCCGATGCACCGGAATTATGCCTTATAAAGGGATAACCTTCCTATGCTACCATATAAAATTAAGGAGACGATTTCTTCTGACAGAAATAAAATTCAAAAGTGATTGTCGCATGTTAGATTCATTCTTGGAGAAAGAACCCGTAATTTGCATCGGCGAAGACAACAATAAAACATGCTTCATAAATTCTTCACTTTTCCGTCTATAAGGGAAGAATAGATAATGCATGTGATATTAGTAGATAATAAATATGTAGCAAAATGGTATATAAATTAAATTTTTCTTTATTTCCTTAATTACCTCTAAATTGAATTATCTTTATGATTACCTTTAACTTTACCTTTAAATTACCTTTTTGGGCTGCGGTGCCTGGTCGTACGGTCTCGGCTTCGGAACAGGAGGACCTCAAGTTCGAGGCACAATTACACCAAAGAACAGCCGTGCAAGCTTGTCTAGTGGTCAAACATCCTCCAGCTGGTGTGGTGTAGAAGCTTGGAGAGGGAGATGCCAGTTCAGGTGTCGTCCTCTTCCTCTGACAGTGGTTCAAAAGTACGAAGTTCGTCCCAAAATAGCTCTTGTATTGCTTAAAAGCGGGATGTTAATGTAACTCAACTTGAATTATCTTTACAATTATTTTTAACTTTACCTTTGAATTACTTTTACGATCATTCTTTGTTAAATAGCCTTCGCAATTTCAGCTCAAAGGGAATTTTAAGACCCTCATGATTAAATTTAATTTTATATCTTAAGAATATTCAGAACATCCAAAAATATATTTTGGAAATTAGTAGATTAAAAATAGTACTTCCAAAATAATTGTTATAATTTGGTTGATAGCACTCCCTAAATTACTTGTTTACTTATAGAATAATGTTTAATAATTTGTTTTTAAAAACGTTTTTTTTTAAATTTTGAAGGTTTATATTTTATACTGCAAATACAATCATGGGAATGCATTTTAGAAAAAGTTAGCATAAATAAATTTTAATCAAAATTATAGATAAAAAAAATTTCAAAGTAGAAATTTGTTTCACTAATTCAATTTTCTAATGTAAGGTTTATTTACAAACATCTTAAAATGCAAATTAGATGTATGTTAAAACATTTACGTCGACCTTAAAATATATTAATATAAGGACTTGGTATTTAAATTTCTGCAGGCGAGTTTTTACTTTGTTAGGTATCTTTAAATGTTAAAGATAGCTGAATCTATATTTAAAAGACAAACATCCTTTTCTCATGATTTAGATACGACACAATTTAGTTTGTGTTATTAAAGATTTAGAAATTAAGTTCAAAGTTGAGAATAACATTGACAATTGCATCAAACCCTTGTTAAGTAGTGCTTTACTAATCGTACTGCCAAAATCGTAAGTGTGGGTAGAGATTTCGAGATGCTTTTAGTGGTCTTCGTGAAATCTAAAAAATTGAGGATAACAAAATCCTTCAAATTATGATTGCATTAAAAATTACAAACATGTAGTATTAACCTTTAGCACTCGGGGAAGTAATTCGATGCATAATTATTCAGCTAATACAGGGACTTGTATATTTCGACACAAAAATAAACATATTGTTACAAACCTGTAAGGATGCTGGGTTGATTTAATCACTGGGAAGACCGTTTTACGAACAGATCCGTTGGATGCTGATCGGATGCAGAATCAGTGATCTCAGGGCTTTGCGACAAACTTGGCTACCATTTGGCGACTTGGAGAAGAATTTTGCAACAAAATAGATGTTACTGGAAATCTCCAGAATTTTATCAATCCAGCCAATAGGAACTGAGATACGACTGATTGGTCCAGAACTTTCTCAGCCCATCTCTCGAGAACTATAAAAGGCCGACAGGCTCAAGCTGAAATGAATCGTATCTAAAGTCGGTATCATGTAAAGGGACTACTGCGATTAGTTGGATCAGTTCAGCGAAGACTTCAAGCGATTGAGCTGTTTGCCGAGTCCTGTTGTTTATTGCAGAAGCTGCATCGTGTCGTGTGTGGTGTAGCCAGTCATGTAGTAGTGAGTTAACAGTTGGATACAGCTAAAGAGAGGAGAAAGTGGAGATTTGCAAACGTTTGGAGATGTCGTAGAGTTGAACTAGATGTATTCCCTCATTCTGCTGAACTTTGTCTGGCCGCTTTGTGTGCTGTGGTTGCTATTGCTACCGATTACTACTTGTGGACTGCTGTTTGTTGTAGTGTGCTGCTGTGTTTTTCAAACTTTCGTCTCTGCTGTATATTTGTCGTTTTCGTGTTAATGAAAATCGTCGTCTAACTCTAAATGACTGTTCATTTCTTAGACCAACCAATCAAAAAGAGCCCCAACAGAAGAGTAAATCCGTAACAATATTATTGCAAATCTGTAATGTTGCTTCCCAGCATGGTTAGTTCAATCACTATAAAAACCGTCCGTTACGATCAGTCCTGTAGGATGCTAATTGAATGCCGAATCAGTGATCCCAGTTCTTGGCGACAAATTTGGTGACTTTGGCAACAAAATAGATAATACTGAAATCTTCCAGAAATTTGGTGATAGAGCCACTAGGAACCCAGATAATTTTAACTGTTCGAGACCACTGTAGGCGGTGTTGGGGCAGTGTGTTTTAAGTTCAGCTCTGGTTAACTTTACGGATTTAGAGGACGAAATTCCATAAAAATATTGATAACATTTTTAAGTTAAATTAATATGAAAAATTACTCTACATCGCCTTGCCACTCTACAGGTATTTTAAACAATTAAAATTACAAAGTAAATGCATAAAAGTTAAAATGATGCACCGTCTTGAATGGTGAGTGTGAAGCATCATCCGAGTACAAAAGGTTAAACTTTGCATTCAAAATCAACTTCTATAAAAATATCATGTACCGTGTATCACAAATATGACTAATGTATTTTGAAAATCAATAAAAATAATGGTAATTATAGAAATGTATCTTTTGCGCTCATGCTTTTGGGAAATCAGAAGTGGTATCCTGCCAAATTGCAAATTTATTTTGCATTATAATCAATAGGTGCGCTGCAGGCGATGGGCAACAGATGTAACCGAAATGAAATACTTAATATCTGGAGATTTTTGCCTCAGATTCGCTACGCTGTTACTTCAATTTGGGATTATATTCAAAATATCATTGTTTAATTTCTTGCAACATCTTCAACAGCCGATTTTTATTTTATTATTTTCATCTTGCAACGCCACCTTCTATCAAACATTGCTTTCAACGATACATTTCGATTGGGATTGGCTCTTTTTGTTGATTTTAAAATTAATCAGTTTTTTAAGACATTCGGTATATGCATAAAGTTAATATTTTTAAAAAGTTTCTCATTAATATTAAAAAAATTCAAAACCGATCATAAAAGATCATACCTAATTTACAGGCTCTACGAAGTGCAAGCAGATTTTATAAAATGAAACACATAATTATATTCTGGCTATGTCGGATTAAATTCTGAATCACCCCTTAACCAATGTAAATTTTGGAACCTCCTTTTGTCAATTAGATTTCCAAAACAATTTTTTTTATTTAATATCTACTAATGCAGCTTTTAAGTAGCAAGCATCGGGACAAACTGAAATAGAAAAATATATAATTGCACATCGTGTTTAAATATTTTACGTATAAAAAGGGAAACTAAGAATGAAAATTTATTTAATAAATAATTCAAAAGTCACTGTTTTTAAGCATTTTCTAAATACTCAAAGCGAAGTTTACCAGTTAAAAATTCTTTAAATTAACTTATTATTCTTTCGATAATTTTGCTTACATTATTCTGAAATTTAAACGCTACTGTTTTTTAAAATTGACTATGTTTGATTATGTAAATGATCTTTATAAATCAAATGAAAAAATTCAATTAGCACTAGAAATACCTCAAAAAGAAAGAAAAAATATTTAAAGACCTCGGAACCTCTAAAGTTGCGAGGTTCCTCTTCAATTCCCTACTGTGCCTGTTTAATAATCCAGCTCCTGTATTCTGACATCTATTCAGTTACCTACTTTGCCTGTTTTATTATTCAATCCTGAATTCTGACACCTAGTCAGTTATTCACTCTGCTTTTTTGATAATCCAACTTTGTACTCTAAACTTAGTAAATTGCATACTTTGCTGGTTGATAATCCAGCCCTGCTTTATAACACTAGTCAGTTGTCAGTTTTGATTGTTTGCTAATCTAGTCTCCCTTAGTCAGTTGTCTACTTTTCCTGTTTAATAATCCAACCCTATCTTCTGCCACCTAGTCAATTGTCTACTCTGATTGTTTGATAATTCAGCTCTGTATTCTGATGCCTATGTGGTGAAACGCTTATAAGCAAGTTAACAGCGGCGAAACACGGACAATTGCTTTTGTATTGTGGTTTTGTTACTCGGCTGTGAACCACAAGTTCCCAGGTTCTATCCTCGCATCGCAAATCCGCTACACCTAGTCAGTTGCCTATTTTGTCTTTTTAATAATCCAGCCTCTATTCTGATAAATAGTCAATTGCCTACTTTTCAGATTTGATAATCTAGTCCTATCTTCTGACACCTTATCTGTTGTCTACTTTGACTGTTTGATATTCCACCTTTGTATTCTGACGCCTAGTCAGTTGCCTATTTTGCCTACTTAATAATCCAGCCTTCTATACTGAACCTATTCAATTACTTACTTTGAAGGTATAAAAACCCAGCCCTAACTTCAGACTCCTAGTCAGTAGTCTTCTTTGGCTACTTGATAATCTAGCCCTTTATTTTGAACCAAGTCAACTGCTTACTTTGCATATTTGATAATCCAGCTTCTTATTCTGAACTTAATCAGTTGCATATTTTGCCTGTTTGATAAACCAGCACTATATTCTGACTTCAAGTCAATTACTTATTTAGCCTGTTTGTTGATCCAACCCTGTATGCTGATAGTGTGATAAGGGGAAAGAAAATATTTAGATTGACCTCCATTTTTCATTTTATTCATATACCTTTTCCTGTACTTTACATAAAATATACATTTAAATATCTCATTGCCATCTAAAAGCTATATTTCAATTCAGATTTCAAAAGAGATATCCAAATTTCCTTATTTATAAGAGAAATTATTTCATTATCGTTGATTTCGTAATAATTTAGAATAGAATGAAATGTGCATCAATGTTTAGTGAAATCAAAAATTCCTAATTTTTTCCATCTTTGAACAGAATGTAAAATTTCGTATAACTCAACACAATATAATGAATTTTTTTGTTATTAATATCTTTTACAAACGAAAGACGAATTATTGTATTTTTCCCGCGAAATTCTCCATATTTTTTACAGAATCTTCCAAGATTCAAACAAAAGCTTTCAGTGCGCATTGAAAGCTACTGCACTTATACTTAAAGAACACTTAATATGAATTCATATATTAGAAGACACAGCATCCTTAGAAATTATCTTCTACCAACTTTTGTTTTGGGGAGGGGAGGAAAAGAGAGTCACCTTTCTCTGGTGAAATGTTTCGTATTGTTTTAGACAAAAACAGATTATTTTTTTATTTGTACACAAAGGCTTTCAACTTTTATTGAAAACAATGCCATGAGTCCATTAATGGCTTTCAATAAGTGCTGCCAAACAAAGACAGAAAACTTGTGCTTCGTATTTATCTAATCACAGGACTTATTTGTCTCCGCGAAATAACGCTTTTATGAACTTCTTTACCCACTTTTAAAAAGAAGAAAATCGCAATTTAGGAGCATAAAAGACGCCATTTTCTGTTTCTCTCACATTTTAAATTCTGAAAAAGGATTTATTTTAAAAGGACTTTAAAATAAGATGGAAATATTTATAAAATATTTTTCCCGAATTTTCAAACAGTCAGGGATTGAATTCTTTCATTAGTCAGGCTAATGTTGGAGATGGAAGAAACTCAAATTATTATTATTATTATTATGAATGTTATTAATTACTATTTATTATTAGTAGTAATATTATTATTAATTATTATTATCATCATCATTATTAATATTATTAATGCAACTAATTATTATTATTATTACTAATTATTATTAGTAGTGATATTATTACTAATTATTATTATCATCATTATTATTATTAATATTGCCGGCGTCCTGGCATAGGTGTAGCGAGTCTCCCGTGATCAGGGAGTCTCGGGCTCGAGTTCGGTTGGTGCATGGTTGTTCTTATTCTATGTTCTATCTGTGAGGTGTGTGAATATGCCCCCTCCCCCTGTAAAAAGGGGCTGTGCAAGCGAATGTGATGAATGAAATAGCTAAGTCGTACTCTTGGCCCTAGTTAGCGATACTGAAAAAAATAGACTCGGTTTAAACCGCTGACAGATAGGTGTAATAGGGCTTGAAATGTGCTATAATTATAATTATTACTATTGGTAGTAGTAATATTAATTATTGTTATTTTTGCTGTTAAATATTGTTAAGAAATTCAAAATGTTGCTTCTACTTGCATCAAGTCTCTTAAAAAAAAGATAGTTTGACAGATCAAGTTCCTGAATCGATGCTAGGAATCACCAATAAGAAATATCTTCGATAAAAAGCACCCCTTCTTTCTTCTCAATTATTGAATTAATTTCGGGATTTTTTTTCGCCACTCTTCAATCTTTAATAAATCAAAATGTGCTGTATTAATTGCACAAGTAAAACATAAAATATTTTTTTGGTTGTTAAAAAAAAGTTGTTCAAATTCAAGGGTTGGCATAAGTTAATGAATAATATAATCTCTACAGTGCATCGTGTAACCATTTAGCTACACCTTTTTATTTCCATTTATAAGCTTCACATGACTATTCTAAAAGACAACAAAGAATATTTTCCTTTTTCATAATAAATATATAGAAAAGACCTAATATGGCAAGAGAGGTACTGAAAATTAGACTTATAAGAGAAATTTGGGAAAATACCAAGACGGCTATTTTATGAAGAGTTCTGCCATTAAAAACACTATCAAAATGTTTGTTTTTGGTGTTGTAAAAAAGAATATATTGGTAAAAACGAACTAACCTGTGATTTGTATCGCCGAGATGAAATTGAATGAAGACATCTAACAAACTTTAATTTTATTTTTTAATTTCCCGAAAAAAACAATTAAAAATCTTTTTAAAATGTGAGAAAATGTTTCAATTTTGAGGTTTCGTAAGCCTCAAAATACATGGGCATAAAAATGACGATTTATCGCTTTTCATGCATCAATTTTTCGCTTTTAGGGTTATTAGAACATGATATAGTAAGTTGTCTATTATCGGAAATGAAAAATTACAATTTGAGGCGAATGTAATACTGAAGATAATAAAAAAATTATTAACTGAATGTTAAAAGAAAATATTATTTTCGAAACTTTTTTCAAAAGGTGTCTGTTTTCATAATTTTTATTTTATTCAACGGATGTTTTTATTTTGGTATTAAATGAAGATTTAAAACATTATCTCGTCTATTACTGAATTGCATTGATATCTATACTATGTAAAATATATCTTAATTACATTGATCTATACACTATGTATGTCATATTACTATGTAAAAAAAATTACATACTAATTAATATATGACGTAATATTTAATTTTACCAAAAAAAATTAATATTCTAAAAGTTTATTGAAAATTAGATGAAAAATAAAGGTTTTTGGAATTGATATTAATGGCAGTTTTTATTTTAATGATTTAAATGGTTTGAAAATCTAATATAAAACTTTTAAAAAAATTATTTTCTAAATTATATTATAAAATAAATTTCAAATACTTGGTAATAAAAAATACCACAAAATGTTGATGAACGAAACGCTTCACTCTAAACAGTGTCAATGCATTAAGCCGTGTTTCAACAACCCGTGAATCTTCATATAGGGCACACTCCCCCACCCCCTGAACCTCTCTTGCGGTTTTATGGGGTTCTTTGATGCCTGTCCAATTTACCGGCTGTCGGTAAATTGGACTGGTGTGGTGTGGAAGGCTGGAGAGGGAGTGTCATTTCAGGTGTTGTTCTCGCTATCTGACCGTGGTTCAAAATCACTGGGTCCGTCCCAAAATTTCCCTAGTGTTACTTTGAAACGGATCATTAATGTAACTAAACTAAACTAAACCTACAAAGATTTAAATTGGGAGGAAACTGAACAAAAAGCAATCAAAGAATGTTTTACTTAAATATTAAATTTCCATTTGTAACTTACTGCATTTAGATTTTTTACACTAAATAAAAAAAATGTCTGATATTTTCTCACTAATTTAGTGATCTGACGTTAAATGAATGAATGATATGGAAGTACTAGGCTCTAAAAGGAAAATGCCCGATTTCAGCAACGATGACACTTTTGGAAAAAAAAAAAAAAAGACGGAATCTCCTTAACACTTGCAGTTCTGATTCTAGCAGAAAAGAAAAATAGGACTGTAGCCCCAGAATTCGATAATTAATGTAAATGATTACTACTCAAAATGAATCCCTCTCAGTTAAAAAAAATATTGTTTAGTCTTTTGTTTATGTTAATAGCTTAAAAGCAAATAGCCGCCTGCGGTGGCAGCCGTTCACACACCATACAAGTTTGGTTTAGTTATATTAAAGTCCCGTTTTAAAACAACACTAGATTTATTTTTGGGACGGACCTCATAATTTTGAACCCGGTCCGATGGCGAGGACGACACCTGAGCTGGTACCCTCCTTTCCAAACTTCTATACAACACCAGCGGGAGGACATTTGACCCTGACGGATTTAACGTACAACCGCTTAGATGACGGTTCTTCGACGGATTCGGATCTGGAACCTAAAACCATTCGGTTTCAATGCCGTGACCTCACCACAGGGCCATCGCAGCCAAGCGTGGAATGTGTTAAAGGTTCAAGATCATTTTCATCCTACACATATGAATCTATAACTGTCGAACACCAACAGATTGCCAACCACACTACAATCACATGCAACTTTAGGATTGAATTGCACCCAAGTTTAAGTTCCCATTTTCAAATAAAGATAATTAAAAAGTAGAATTCTATCAATATAATGTGCATTTTCTCTTAAGTGGGCATACAGAGAGTGGACAGTGCTCCCACTCACCATACAAATAATAATTTAGCCATATCAATTTTGTTTTACAATAATATCTTAAAGCATTCCTGCACAATAAACATGGAGCATATTAAGTTATTAGCAATACATGTATTCGAAGTGGAGAAATTATTTGTCGAATAAAACTCACATTAATCGGTCAAGTCTATCAAGTTGAAACTGACATAATCGGTGGAATGCGTTATAGTTTTATTACTTGATAACTTTCTAAATGGGAGTAGTAGAGGGAAAGAGGCATCATTGAAAACTTACCTAGGGATCATGACTTTTCATGTGAAACAGAAACTGGCGAAATCGAACCAGTGGTTCAGTCTGAGTGGCGGGTTCAATTTTTCCCTTATTATAAATATATAGATGGCTTGCAAAATTTTAAATATGTAGATAAGCCGCTGCTAAAATCTTCAGCACGCCATCTTTAACCATTCATTATTACCTTTAAAATTGTTTCTTTTTTACATAGGATGATTGATTCCAAAATAAATCTGGGTGGCAATTTTCATTTCCGAGACTGTACATTAGGTTTATTTAACAATAAAATATGTGGTTTTTTGCATTAGGTTTATTTA
Organism: Argiope aurantia; assembly: GCA_026543865.1. Classification (NCBI taxonomy): domain Eukaryota; kingdom Metazoa; phylum Arthropoda; class Arachnida; order Araneae; family Araneidae; genus Argiope; species Argiope aurantia. The sequence goes on from JAPMOR010020556.1 coordinate 153,914, forward strand.
ACAGTAAAATATGCGGGTTTTTTTTAAATCTAATTTATTAGAATACCATTATTTTACTAATAAAATATCAACTGCTATTAATGAAAAAATAAATTCGATACTGTAACTTTTTAAGTACACTAAGAAAGCTATTCAGGTATTCGTTAAACATGAATAAATTGGTATCTAATTTCATAAATTCCATATTCAATATTATAGCTATGAAATCGAATTCCCTTTTCGGATATTCTTTCTGTTGGACGTTATGATAAAAAATTAATACAATTTCAAGTACTTCTAAGTTTTTAGTAGATTTTAGTTTCTATTTTTTTAATAAAGATATTTTAGTAATTAATATTAATGAAAATATTTTTCTATGAAAATAAATATTTAATTAAGTATACATATACAAATCAGAAAATTCTTAGTATTCGATATCGATGCTCCTTTTCCTTTCTTTATCCTCTTCAAATAGAATATCCCGTTATGTACACTGTAAAAGCTGCGCATGCGTAAAATGCCTTTACACATGCGCATTTACCCAAAATTACACTTGAGTCATAATCACGAATGAGAACCATCTTGAATGCTCTTCGCTTTCTCCCAGTTCTTTTTATTTCCCGATAATATTTAAAAGTATTCCTGGTTAAATTCAGATTTTACTTTAAGGAAAATTTCAAATATTTGATAAATATATAAATATATTAAATATTTTGATTAAGATTTAAATACATTATAAAATTTGGCAACGAAGAGTAGAACATCTTCATATAATAAAATTTGCAGCTCAGAAAAGCGAGTCGAATTTTTATTGCTTAACTGTAATCATCCTTAATATATAAATCGAAGAAAAATGGTACAAAAATCAACATAGCCATATATAAATACGATTTTAAATCAAAAATGACAATACATCTGTATATATTTAAAATATTTTAATAAAGTAGTTGCAAAAATGTTAAATTTTTTAGTGGAAAATGAGGAATAATAGGGCAACGAAACTTCAGCCTAAACTGTACAATTCTCATCCAACTCACTCAAAAGTTTTAAAAATAATTTTCTTAAATATAGGGCCTCAAAAATTTTCTGACTTGCAACCACGAAATATAGAAAGAAAAAGGTAAAATAGTAAATAATTATAAACCTTGAATTCTAATTGGAGATTTTAGAATTTAATAAAGGGAAATTTTAAAAATGATAAAGAAAAATTCAAATTCCCCAAATGCATTTCTAGAGCATGAACAGTTCAGCTAATTTCTCATATATACCAACATTAGAACAGCGAAAGGAAGCAACATTTCTAATTTGTCATGTTTATTGATCGATTATAAACTAGCAAGTAAATTTAATAATATTTAGATTAATAAAAAGATTTTAGGTAAAAATTGATTTACATTTAAACTGAATTGGCTATTGATTTGTATTTAAGCTAAAACTAAAAAATGATTTTAAGTAAAGGATAGAAATTAGTAATTCGTCTTAAGAATTTTCACTTTTATATCCATTTAATAGTTCTCAGACAATGTAGATGTATGTACCATCTTAGACTACGAACATGTTAGAAATGTAGTTGCTAGAAAATATTTAACTATCAAAACTAGCAAATATCTGAAAAAAGAATATTTGGTAATTGAATAAAAATATTGATTAGAAATACATAAGTTTTAATTGTAAGTTTAATATGCAAAAACAGATGGTTTACAAGATTTGCAATAAAAGTAGAATATGAATGCATTTGAAATAAGAATTCATAATAGGCATAAAAGTAAACTGGGTTTTGCAATTTTATGTAAAAGGCATAACAAGAATTCGTTCAAACCACTTTAAAATAAACCGACTCTTCAGTTCTGAATTCTATTAATGAATTCTTAAGAGCTGCACACATTTAAATTACTGCATAATAACTTATAGAAAAAATTTTAATTTCAACGATTGTTTTCAATTGTGTAATACAATTCAGAAGGAATGAAAATTAAATGCATTTAATATTTGCGAAAACTTTTTTCCAAATTTAATACCCAAGAATTCTGAATAATCAGCTGCTAAAAGGTTTCATTTTCATTATCGGAAAAGAAAATTGAGTAATAATCAACGCTAGGTTATTGCAACATTCATTCACCATTTTTCTCAAAATGTTATGTTTTATTCACTAAAATACATTTCCGGAATAAAGAACCTTCCAAATTTATCCGCTTTCTATCGGGGAGGAATACAGAAATTCAAAAATTGACTTTAAATTCGAATGAAAAGAAATCCCAAATAAAGACATTGAAATTTCTATGAAAAGCAAAGTTAAAAATAATCAGAGAAAAACTGCAATTCACCAAGTTCTATATTTCTAAAGCATGACCAGCTTTCTAATCGGTCATATCTACACTTAATAAATTAACAAATGAATAATTTTTATTTAAATTAAAAGGATTTTAGGTAAAGTATATAAAGAAATAAATAACTATTAATTCATCTTATGCATTTCTACTTTTCATTTCAATCAATTCAATATTCTTCTAATGACTTAAGGTGTACGTTGATAATTTTAAGGTGCACGTACACACTAAAAGATTTTTAACTTCAAAAATACAGTTTTTTCACAGTAAGTCATTTATATATATTTAAACTCATTGAAGTGATAAAAACTATATTACACTAATTAATTAATATTTAATGATCTAATTAGCATAATTTTTGAAACATGATCTTAAATTCTAATTTGTACAGACACTCAATTCTAGTTGGAAATTATGCCCAATATTAGTCTTCATGTTGTCTGCCTCAATCAAATTATAAAAATTGATAGTTTATCAATTTTTTTCATCAACGATGAATATAAAAATCGAGATATTTTTCTGTAATTTTAACTTTTAAATAGCTACTAAAAATTTCCTATAAATAGAACTTTGAGGCACAAAACATCCACTTTTTCATACAGATTATTTTGATATACAAGTTGTATTTGTTAATTTCTTGAGTTATGATTGTTTGAATGAAGCAACAGTGGAAAAATATTCATAAAATGAGTTTTAAAAACCGGAACTAGAGTTTTTAGTGAAAGTACCTGGAGAAAAGTAACTTGAAAAATATTCCGAATACTGACATCTTGGTATTGTTTGGAAGATAAAGGATCAGAGAACATTATTAAGGAATAAAAAAAATTCGATATTTTGAACGATTTTCGGAGTTTCAAGTGTGTACGTACACCTTAAACTAGCAAATTCGTAAACTGAATTAATAATTTCCCCGAGACGTCTCCCATTGAATAATATTCAGAAAATAAATGCAAAATTGAATTCAAAGTAATAGCATTTTATTTGCATGCTTGATACACGAGAATAGGTCATTTACAAGATTATTACAACAAAGTACAATATAAATGCATGAAGAATCCAATACAGGTATCAAAATAGCAAAGAATTATTACATAAATAAAATTAGCTTATAAAGAATTCAGTTTCAAAATTTAATGTTAAACGAATGGTTTACTTAACATACTTCAGTTAGAATATTTGATGCAGCATGAATTGCTGCAACTAGGGAAAAACACATTTATACAAGTTAATGCATTTGGCAGAATTTCAGTTGAAAATTCATTACAATTTTTTTTTATTTCAATGCGTAATGTAGCACAGAATATGCGAAAGTTTAATATTCTATTAAATTAAAGAATTTTTTAGCAAATTTATTACTTAAAAATTGATTATTCAGAACCCTAGGCTTTCTCATGTTATTGGAAAAAGAAAAATCGACCTCTCCTAGATTTAGACTATTTAAAGTTCATCGCATCCATTCACTTTTTCCTTCAACAAAAGAGACATATTCGAATAGAATTATATGCATATTATTTTATACTAATCATTAATGAGGGTCGTATTTTCTCCAAAAACATAATGATCATCATGGTGATCAGGCACGATGATCAAATGCTTTCTGAGAATCAAAACATATTTTGATTGGCTGACCGGCCGAGCCAATCAAAGTATGCTTTATCCGCGGATGTAAACTTGACATAAAATTAAGAGTCTAAGTAGCGAGATATTTAGAATTTTAAATTACTATTAATCTTACTGTAACTATTTTACTTTAAAATTTAACATAGATAAAATGTCAATTTAAAAAATAATTACAAATGGATTCAACGAAAAGATTTTATCGTAGTCTGTTTAGATATATTAAAAAAATCTGAAGAAATTTAAATTAATAACCATTGGCACTATGTCTAAATTTTGATTCAAAAACAATGCGATGCATTATGAAATTCAGATATGAAAGGTAACAAAAAGAAACTGAAAGTATATTTTATGACAATTTTAGAATATAGTTTCAAAAGTCAAGTATTATCAAATTTATAGTATTGCCATAAAACGTCTCTTCAAAATATAAAACCGTTTCATCTGTGTAAGTACACGACTTCCGATTAATATTTATTGAAAATATTTTCGAAATTTCAAACAATGCAAGAAGGCAAACATGCATGTTAACAGTACGTTTCGATTTATCCTCCATGCACAATAGACATTTTTCTTGACAAGAGTTACTATTCGTATATTTTAAAATTAGCCGAACATGCATAACTTTAGAATTTACTTTGAGACCGATTTTTTTTAAAATTTAGATAGCATGGAAAACATAACTGAAACTAAGCATAAGACAATATTCATACGATATTAAGCATAAAATAATTTTGTATATTTAAAACAAAAATTTAAAAGGCGAATATCAGGATCACTATGAAATGCAACATTCTTTAATATACTAGAATCGTATACATAGTCAAATAATTCAATATATTTTTATAACTCATTTTATAATCAAAGCGAGTTCTAGAAATGGATAAGATCATGAAATTGTTTTCAAGAGCATTGCCATTCAGTACAAAATGATACCAAAAGACTCCTTTTGAAAAATACGTTGGTAAAATAAAAAACATCAATTTTCAAAAGATAGTTGCATTTTAATTTTACTATGGTAATCAGCGATTAAAAAATAATCAAGAAATCACCTATTGGTGAAAAGATACATTTTCCACTCACAATGATGAGGTAATGTATTATGCAAATGGAATTGGTTTTTTTTTTATTTCATAGCAATTGCGATTTCTGCCTATATTGCTGGGTCAATGAGAGCTCTGCTTGTCAACTTTGTTGAGCTCTAATAAGAAATTAATAACCATACAGAAATTTTAAAGCGAACTTTATCTGAAATATCAGACATTCAATCTTGATGGAAACTTTGTTTAGATCGCTAGCAAAATTAAATGCACTACCAAATTTGAAGTTATCCATATTAAAAAACCATTTTACCAATGTAGGTTGTTTTTAAAATACTTATTTCTCAAAGTTAAAAAAAACTGGTATTACGTTTGAAGGGAATAAATGAAGACCAATATTTTAAAGTTGGAATAAGAATAAAAGTTTCCAGAAAATTTAGATTAAATATTGATTGAATTGTTAAACACGTGTTTCGAATCTGATATTTTTCACACTTCAAGCTTTGGAAAGTTCGAAAAAAAAATTATATAGATATTTAGTATCTTACTCCAAACAGAATAAAACATTTTGAAAGATGTATCGATATCCTCAAGTAATCTTGACTACATAATCACATTTCGGCTGAGCATACCATTTATGTATTCATTTTTGGCACTAATATAAATTTAAACAAAGCCAAGATGAAATTGACAAACTCAACTGCATAAATTAGATCTCCATTCATAGTTCCATTGAAAAGGTTCCGAATTGCAAGGTTGAAGGCTGCAAATGGCATCTTGTGTCCTGATCACTTGGGTTAAAACGTGCAGACATCTGAAAAGATTCAATTAATAGATTAAATCAAATTAACGAGAATGCCATTCGATGTCCGAATATAAAAGACTAAATTTTGATCTTTAAATCCACTCCAATAATTCAATAATCTGAAAACAAATTGAATTGCTATCAATAGAAGCGGAATCTATATCTAGGATTTTTTTTCCACTAACAAATCGCATTATGAAAATATAACCAATCCTTTAAATATAATTTTAAAATAATTAAGCATTTAATTATTCCAGAATTTTCCGAGTCATGCGCGTTTTTATTCTCTATGCAAGTCAGAAATGGTAAATAATTAATGCTTTAATAGCGTCCAATAGTCATTGTTTGGATTTTAGAATACAATCGATTTTTCCAGGCTCTAGAAACTTTCACAAAACAGTTTCAAAGTGCCGAAGATGAACGCATCCTTGCATAATGGAGAAGAAAAAAAAAAGAAAGACCCTATGTTGAAAAATGAGCACAATTCCTTTCGTAGAGATTGCAAATCAATTTCCTAGATTGGCGTTTATGTACTTGAAAATCAAATGAGTTCGCCTTACTGATTATTATATACTGGTAACTAAGATTAATGAAGGATTGAAAATATTAAATATCAACTGCAATACGTTTGGTTTGGCCCCTAAAATAACTTTAGCGGAGAAATGACACAAAATTATGCAGAATTTTTTTTCGCTTATCTCTCATAGGCACATGTCTGAAAAGATATGACCATACACTTCCCTATTGACTAGAAAGCATACATAGGTCAACTCCATTCTTGGACAATTAATTACTTCGACATCTATTTACAGAAATTGATCTTCCAGTATAACACGAACGGTAATTCGGTTCTTATGAGGCAGTTAAAACTTCAATGCTTCCAGGAAACTATGGTTTATGTATTTTTGTGCCTTCGGAATACTTTCTAGGGGGTCCAAATAAAATTTCCGAATATCATTCTATTCTGATAATTTTATTACAATGATTCAAAAACTTGACATGAGAATTTGATACTTCAAATTATCTTAAGGAAATTGGCGAGTATTGATGTCTTGTATATAGAATAGAGAAAGTTGTATTACTGATGCTGACGGCACACTTATTCAAGAAAAATGCATCCATAATGGTCATAAGTTGTCTGACCTATGACTGCCTAATGAAATAACATTTTTATAGGTCTAATTATTTCAATTTTCAATTGGAATTGACAGTTATACTTCGTGCAACTTACCGATATCACTTCAGTACCATTTCTTCCGCCAATCCAGACATCTCCCATATTTAGAATTTACGACTGAAGCCGAAATGCACAGATGAGTTGTATTAACCCGTTGTTCAATTAAATAACCTCTAACTTATTTGTTTCAGAATGCGCTGCTCCAATATCAATTGCAGGAGATTTACTCTTTTTCGATTCATAAGACGTTCCATCATGAGTAAAGAATTCCGTCAGAATACTTTCAGGTATAAGAAAATTAATTTAAGTTGATATTATCTCCAAAGTTCTTGAAATTATTACTCTAAAAACTGAAATTCCAATTCGTTTTATCTCTTGAACACAGCGTAAATAGTAATGGTCATGGTTTTCCTCCTACCCGATAACTGAGAAATCAACTTAATTCAAATTCGCCACTTGAAAGCCACACTTTCCTGGAATATACAGGGATGATAAACGTTTCACCTTTCAATCGACTGTGCAGATCAATTTAAATTCCAGTAATTTTTTTTGTACAAAGTTGATACATTAAGCTTGGTCAAATATTTCAGGCTTTATAAATCCAATAAATCTTTGGTTTGCTAGTCGTATTCCATAGGATCCGAATTCTAATATGCGCTTTTTGAATCTTTTGTTGTGCCGTGAATTATTTGTTATGCTGTGATCCCACGCTTCAAAACCTTTTAACATCTGAAAAGAAATTAATAATGATTCGATATGAAATCCATCAATACTATAAAATGCAAGAATATATACAATGTACTTTTGCTCTTATCTGCTTTGAAAATTCTAAAATCTGAAGAATTTGCTTGCAACTTCATTGACAAATTAAAGGTTTCACGCGTTTTAATCAGGAAATATAAAAGCTCCCATCAGTTCATTTTTTCTTTTAAAAAATTAAGCTATTAGCAGTATTTGAAATACATTTGTTAAACAATTAATCTAAATATTTGGTTTTAAAAAAATACTTCGAAATCTCTTCCGAGAGCTATAGGAGTATATAGGAAAATAAGTCGTGCATCTAATTTGTTAATTGCCTGTTAAACATAATTGCTGATTATAATTAATATAACAATGAGTTTATTTGCGAAGTGCAAGACTCTTTAAAGCGACCCACAAAATGCTTATTGGTAAATTAAATGAAATTTTATTTAAGTAATACTCTGTTTTAATTTCGGACGGTTGCATTTTAAATTTCATGGAATGTCATTTAAATGCTTGAAAAATAGAAAAACGAATTTGAGGATCTTGCCAAGAAGCATATTTATTAACAAACTTAAATTGAAAACACATTTTTTAAATAGTAATACATTTATTCATTCTATAAAGTAAGTTTCCTTCTGTCCATAAAGACATTCTAGTATTACACATTTCAATACCGTCAATTCTTACGTTGGAGGTAGTTCAAAAGGTCACATTTCAATAAATGTTTCACGGAAATTATGTCTCGCTTCTCTTTGCAACTTTCAGAAAGCTTACTTTCGAGACAAATCGAATGCGATTGGTTTCTAAACGCCATGTCGCTACGTCAGTTTTATTAATATAATTTGCAAACTTACTGTTCTTGAATTTCTTGTACTTGGATGTCATCTTAAGAGAATACTTCCTTGCATCCAGCATTGGTGCTAATGGATAGCATGCACACGGAACCGTGAAACCGGTATTGGTGATTGATATCGTGCCTTTGTCAAACAAAATAGATAGGACACAGATAAGTTGTCCACCCTATGAAAAACTAATGTAATAAAAAGTACATTTTTATAGCTCTCATTACCATTGATAAATTATTGCATACAATCTTCATTTCGATATAACATTTATAAATAGCATAACTTACCGATATGACTTCTGTACGAAAGCGAGAATAAGTCGCTCTGGCCATCCATATGGCTGCTATCAACACAAATTTTGCCGAGAGCTGAGAAGGCAGTCACTCCACATAAGGGGAAATGCGTGGTTTCATTGCTCCATCAAACATCTGAAGTCTAGAGAGCTACTCTAATAACTGCAGGATTCGTTTCGTTGATAATTTGTGAGGTTGTATTTCTTTTAAATGAGTGAAAAATCTGATGGGTTCAACGCACACTTCCTGGCATGAGTGATGCAGATTAATGATATCCAAGGTTATTTTAATACCAGAAACTTGTCAAATTAAATATTCATTCTGTATATCCTCAGAAATGGCACCAGAAAACAATCGCTATGCCTCTTTCCTACATCATTAGACTATACCAAGTAAAATCCACATAATTATGGCACTTTCTTCACTTGAAAGACACTTTTGTAGAATATCCAGAGAATATTATTTCATCCCCATTCACTCAAAACACCAAATGGTCAGATTTTAATGCGTCTTACCTTTCCTAAAGTTTAAAAATATACGAATGGGCAGCTAGCAATTTAGTGATTAAAATTAAATTTTGGAAGACGATGGATTACAAAGATTATCCCGCGCTTTTTTTCCCTCTCGAATGGAACAATCTCTGCCTTAAAGCTGTATCGACTGTTTTTGTAATCTTTATGAAAAGGATAAGTTATTTTTTTTATGTCTCAAAGGATAGAGAAATGCAGTACGAAATTTGCCTACTTTCATATACGTTCGAAATAGTTGCATTTACAGACAATATCTCCAATGCTTGGTTCGAAAACATTTCTAAATATTTTCCTGTTCCTCATCTAGCTGATTACTTCCTTCATTCAATGTAGAAGGCAATTGTAATTCATCCGCATTCCATACACGTGATCATTCAAACTTCTGCTTTCGAACTTTGATATGGAACAAACTAAATTTTTAATTTCTGGACCTGCGATTCTTCAAATAGATTCAGCTACTTTATTCAGTAGAAATTAAACTTTATTGCGCCTCCAAAATATCTACTCACTTTAGGATTAATTCATACGCGAGCACGAATTGAACGAATTTTTCCGTACGAGGTGCGATGCTGTAACCTCAACTAGGGGAATAAACGAAATGCTTCATAATTCAAAATTACGTATACGGAATTTATAGTGCCCAAGATGGCAAGAACAACGAGCTCAAATTTTTAAAAAGGCACCTTTTAAACTAGATGTTGAAATTTTAGAATAAATTGTTTAATTTCCAATACACGGAAAAAAAATTTGCACTCCAACGAATAAGTGAATGTAATTCGAGAGAAAAAAATCTAAAAGTTTATATAAGGCATTTCAAGGAATTACATTTTTAATGAGCCAGCAGATTTTTTTTATATCGAGATCAGTCTTCAAGAAAAAGCAGTAAACCAAAAGACTCGGGAAGTCATACCTAATTTCACCGCAATATGAATTCGAATATATTTTGTTTATCAGTATGTTATTCAAGTGCCATTTGTCGATCCTAATTACTCCATGAAGAATTTCGATTATTAATTGAAATCGTAATGTATTTTAATTATAGAGTTGAGCGCAGTTGTAATTATGAAAGATTATCCGAAATGTCACAAAACGAACAGAATCAGAACAATCGATTTATCTGTTATTCAATCCGGTTCGAGCTTACTCCTATGTAAAGTTAAACTTCAACCCCCTCCCCCTAAAAAAAGATACGACCATTCTGCCAAATATAAATATATAGCTGTCAAATTTATGGGATTCAAATCCAAAATGATTTTAAAAATTATCAAGACCTGGTTTAATGTTAAACCTATTAAAGCATTCTTCCATTGTTTTCCTACTTCAAAGCAACGTTCCAAGCTCATCGCCGCCTATAACTGCTTTCTATTTAAATAATTCCACGTTGACGATCATTCGAGTTGAGAATGATTATAATGATCAAATCCTTGTACAACACAAATACGGTCCCGTTTTCCTTCAGCATTTTTCATTTCCTCAACACACACACACACACACACTCAGGCATTACCCGGGCCAACCTCGAAACCACGGCTCACACACACAGG